>OMKN01038648.1:2026-12614 GCA_900302345.1 Melanonus zugmayeri | reverse complement strand
GTCGAGAACACACACACACCCGGGAAAGGGCGTGACTCCCCTCAGGCGCACCTTAACACGTAGGACTATAACCAACAGGGCTGCCGCTGGTATGTGATCGCTGCTTTACTTAACGGATGTACTTGCTAGTAGCCGCTGATGGGGTTAGTGAACGGGCGCATCTCAACCGCTAGTGGTTTATTAAAAAAACCTTCCCCCCTTTTTTCCTTCCCTTCATCGTTCTGGCATTTGAAGTGATTTTTGATTTTCTTTTCTTCGTTCTTTGGTTCTCATGTTATAATGAACTTTGGACATGGTCTGTTGTGTTAATTATTAGAGATTGTTGCAATAATTGTTGTGGCTGTTCTATCAGTGTGTGGGTGTGTGTGTGTGTGAGTGTGTGTGTGTGTAAGTTTATATATATTTCTTTTTTTTATCACTATTATATCATTCTAATTATGTCTGGCTCATTTTAGTCTTGATTTGTAACCTTGGGGTGGACGTCATATTTAGTCTTGTTCCCAGGTGGGTGCACCAGTGTCAAAGCACTGCTGACCATGCGAACAGTTGAAGATCATCCAAAGGGGTCCTTAGCGATTAGCTTCACGTGTGCCCACTGCCCGAGCTCAAAACCAACATCTAAATGACTACTGGTGGACGTCAGTGTGCTCTCCTGTCCGTGGTACTGATAGCTCCCTCTTCCCCTGGTGGTCCACACTGGCCCACAGGGGGAACCTGGCAACCCAAGATGTGATGGTGTGATGCAGGATGGGTTTTTTTGTGAATATGATTATTATTTAGTCTGCTTTGTCTCCCTCAAACCATCAGGGCCTAAGCACACGTGCACGAGAGATGTGTAGTGTTTTTGTCGTTTTGTTTGGTTCCTCGGCTCTGAGGAAGACTGCTGAAACATTCCACTGTTTGGTGAAACCCGGCGTTGTCCTCCATCCTTTACACTGCTGCCGTGTTACCACGGGGACAGCCCCCTGTCCTGCCTCAGACTCCTCCCACCAAAGACTCCAATACACACACGCACACACACACACACACACGCACACACACACACACGCACGCAGCGCTGTACATCTCAGCACAGTACAAGCAATCCTCCACAGCGTCTCCACGGAGTAGTCCGGCAATAATTCTGGTTTCTTTCATTTAACTCTTTTAATAAGGCTTTTTTTTTGCTTTTAGGGATGTTTTTTTTGGTGAATGTTTATGCAGAACGTGTGTGTGTGTGTGTGTGTGTGTGTGTGTGTGTGCGTGCAAAGGGAGGATTTACCATGCAAAATGCACACTGCATTCATTGAGTTAGTTTCTGTACATACAAGCAACAAGTGCTGCAGCCAAGCGTTCTTTATGAATTGTGTCTCTCCTACTATGTGTTCCCGCATTGACCCGTGAATATAGCTAGCTATTAGTTTATCTGTTCCCTTAATATCTTAACTTCTCAAAATGTTTTATATGTATTTTTGTTTTAGTCTTCGATGTTGTAGCTTTATCAATATTTCAACCACAAAATGTAATTTGTATTAAAAAAAAGAGGATGCTTTGGGTTAGTGTGCCATGGAATGGAATGACCTGTAAATTAAATTTAATCAAAAATATACCAATTATACCTTTAAAATCATGGTCACGTGCACAAAATGAATGTAATGTGTGACCTGTGACATTGAACATGCTTTAGAGCTCTCTCTGCAGGTGACTCTTTCATTTAAAGTCTGAATTTATGTAACTGTCAACTGTCACCAATGCATGATGCAGTAATTATACAGTCACTATATTGCATAATTATTAAGCAGTGTAATTCACTCTTGAGAGAGTATATTTCTCTTTTTTTCTTTTTCACATCAGACCATTTGGAAAAACCAAGACGCAGCAATGGAAACACACGTCTCCATTCTGCTGTTATTCCCAGTTTCACATGAAACAATCAGTTGTATTTTGTGAGAAAAAAAATACAAATTGTAAATGTACCAAAATGTACTTTAGAGCGTGAATGTTGTCGAGGAGCCTCCAGCATTTGGCCATTTTAATACACGAGTTCTGCCATCCAAACAACCAAGAGTACCTTTTTGTACCAATACCAACTTTGAGGTGTGGTTTCAATTAGCAAACGCTAAGTGAGGCTTAGTCTCTCTAAGCCTTTCACATCTTAAAAAAAAAAAAAGGTGTCAAACTTCCAACTCTGTCCACGACGTTGGTGAAGCGTAACGCCGCTCCTTGAACTCTGAAATCATTGAGAAACATTCCTCAAGGCATAGCACACTCAATGCTAGCTCCATTGGTATTATCCTGCCAAACCCCTCTGAAGTAGTGACTTGAAGTGCTGGAAGAAGTGAATAGGGCCGAATCACTTTAACACGCAAAACACACACACACACAACACACACACACACACACATACACACACAAAGAACTGTGTCACCTTGCAATCGTCTGATAAAACGTCGAGCCGCTGCCAAAAGTAATAAGGAGGTAATGAAAGGTGTTGGGTGGAGTTGACATGCGCTGATGGACTCTTTCCTTTCTTTATTCTCAATAACACACAATCTGATGACATAGACATTCTATGACAAAAAAAACCCATTTCAGAGGAAAACGTTTCCTAATTTTGAATCTCGATGTGGAGATGTGCTCCTTCGCTGGCTGTTCCTTAAGGGGGATTCAGGGTACGGTGGTCAAGGTTTGATGCCATCACTGTGAAACGGTGTTACACATTGTTGTTATTGCTAGAAGTGATTTCAATTGCTTTGTGGTTACAACCATTTTAACTGCATCATCCCATATTACTACCTTTAGATTTCCTTTCCTCCAAATTTCTTTTGATGTCAAGTCCCTAGTCCAAACCTTTGCTACTTACAGCTAAAAACAACACCATTCCAAGACAAATACGTTTGTAATATTTAATGGTAGAATCTGGAGTCAGCACCCAAGACTACATTCAAATTTAGATATTACATTTTTACAATGTGAAACATATTTTTTTATTACGATAAAGCCTGGTGTGTAAAGTTTCAATTGTAAAAGAGTCATTTAGCCACCTGTCTTGACCTGCATACTATTACGCCATTTCCATTTTTATGTCAAAACTACAATTAACTACTGTGTTGGTCGTGTACTTGTACTTAACAAACATGTTCATATTTACTTATGAATGTCACTTAAACAATAGTTTTCATTGTTTTAAGACCTAAACGTGCATCAAACCCTGACCCCCTGTCGTGTCCATTGAGTGACATGACATGTGTTTGTTGATAAAGCCAATGTGTATTTCCTGCTATACCTTCTGTTCTCTTACTGTCCTCCTTTACTTTTGTTTAATGGGGTGTTTGATGTCTTATTATTTCAATCTGTTGCCGTAGCGATCTATGTGTACCCTATTCCTTAGCCTAATATTATTAACTATGTTATGAGAATGGATATTTTACTGGCTTTATAGAATGTTTAAATAATTATAATAATGACAATAAGAAGAGTGATTAAGTAAAAAAAAAACTCCTAACAATATTGAGTACATGCTTCTAAGCGCTTGTGTTTCCATTATGATGTTGTGTGCTTCTCTTAATCATTTTCGTTGTAGAAAAATGGAGTGAATTTATATTAGGCTTCAAAAATCTAACGATAGCTTTGTAAATCTACGGGAGGATTTTAACGGACAAACAACCTTCGTCAAATAGAAGAATATAGTTATTTTAATTGTCCTCTTTACTAACTGTAGGATGAGTGGGGCTCGCGTCGTGGTGAACTATGTTATAGCTTGTTATTCACTGTTACTTTTGATCATTTTTTCGGTCTCCGAGGTGAATCGAGTTATTAATGAGAATTTGTATGATCACATATGCATATTGTATATGTGTAGAAATGTAATCACACTTTGTCTTGGATTTACATTAAACTGTTAAGTCACGGCACCTTCTCTGGTCTTACTTTGATTTGTGTGTGTGTGTGTGTGTGTGCACAGGGCCGTCGTTTAGGGGTGAAAGGTGGTGACACTTCTAAGGGCCCACAGCTCTTGGGGGCCCACAAAAACTATGAATTATGATGAAAAGTCGGGGGGCGGGGGGCCACACCAATATTCTTTCAGGGGGCCCAGACTTCCTAGCTACGGCCCTGTCTTACTGTGACGATCTGCCAGACCCGTGAAGCCATCGCCTATGTCAGACCACTGGGTGGCGGTGTGTCCCAATAGGCCGAGTTCAACTGTAGACCAGTAGACTATAACGCTGATTTAAACCGATTGAAGTGACAAAACATTATCTTAGAACTACAGTGTGATTGAGTTATTTTAACACATCCTGCTATCTATTTATTACTGTGTATATTAATCCAATGCCCTCGAATGGTGGGAAATTGAAAAAAAGCGTGTAGTATATGCATAAGCCATGGGTCTAGCATAAGCCATTTTATTAATTCACTAATTAATTCATTAATTCATATGGCCATTAATTAGCGCGGTTGGGTCACACGTGTTTAGTTTTTATTCGCAAGGACACGCGGGAGAGACACGAGCGCGAGACCACGTTGCCGTGGAGCCCGCGGACGCCGACCGACGCGGCAGCAGCAGAGCCATAGAGAGACAGAGTTGCGTCAATGGAGGGTCCAAATTGCGCGTCACTTTGCTGATTTGCCACGAAACAGCGACGTTTGGTAACTACTAAACATAATGCAAATTTATTTTTATAATTTTGTATAATTTTTTGAAATTGTATAATTTTAAATAAATACATTAATTAATTAATTAATGTATTAATTAATTTTAAAAATACAATACATATATATATATATAAATAATATCTGCTGCTAGTTCCCAATGTTTGAAACAATTGAGTGTCTCCATGATCCGCCATTGCTCTAAAATAATTGGCCCGATGGAGTGAACGGATGTGGCGCAACTCTCTCTCTCTATGGCTCTGGGCAGCAAGAAGCAGCAGCAGCAGCATCAGGGCGACCTGGATTCACGCGACCTTTTGAGAGACAGGCGCGAGAGCCAATCACAGCGGGCCTGGAGAAATTAGGGGCTAATCAGATCCGCCAGGGGGAGGGGCCTCACCCCAGGGGGAGGAGTCAGTCAGCCCGAGCCTCGGGGACGAGCGGCCACAGAGAAAGGATAACTGTAAGCGGAGCGCCGGATGAAAAGGTGCTAATAAATGTCATTAAAAAATTAAAACTCTACAGTGGTCAACGGGTATTTAGGTTGAATTAGATAAAGATAAAGTTGTGTGATGTCATCTCATTCACAGCGGTGTCCAGACAAAGGAATTCAACGTGGGTCTGCTCTTTTTTTGGGTAAGTCTCCAGCAGCGACAGAAAAAAAAATCATAATTTCACTTTGTGTGTGTGTGGGGGAGATACACCTTTTTCTACGAACAAGTTCACACTTAGTTTGTGTTTCGTGTTTTACTGTTACAACCCGTGGAGAAACGCGCTTTGTTGTCGCGACGTGAAACGAGCCACATGACCCGCTAGAGCCTAGAGAAGAGAGAGAGTAACGGGACGGGATGTGAGGACGTAGAGGCTGCTCGGCTCGACCCTAACGGTCGTCTCGTTAGCGCGCGCCCCATCACGCCGTACGTGCTGTACGCCGTACGAATGGCGTACAGCACGTACGGCGTGATGGGGAGCGCGCTAACGAGTCGACGGATCCGTCCGCAGCACACGCAGCCTCCTCACGACGCCGTCGTCATCCGCGCACATTCATCCATCATCACCCGTGATGTCTGAATGCTCAACGTAGGATCGCCTGATTCTTTATTATGAATTGCGAGGCCTTATGATATTTTGATATTATGATATTTTGATATTATGATATTTTGATATTATGATATTTTGTATGATGGGGATATAGGGAAGACTCACAGACTACTTGAAAAAAAAAATAAGGACAAGACTATAATGTTAAATTTCATGTGTGTTACAATTGCCCCCTGTTACAACTACCCCCGGTCAGACCGGGGCAATTGTAAACACATTTTTAAATGTTCCTTCATAACTCACAGACTACTTGAAATACACTAGTCATCTTTTGATATAAGATAACATATATATGTGCACTAAATAATAATAATACAATTGATATAATTTAACTAAGACAAGACGAAGAAAGAAAGAAATCAGAGTGTTACAATTGCCCCCTGTTATAACTACCCCCGGTCTCCCCTAAAGTGTCCAGATATAATAATAATAATAATAATTTAATTGAGATACAGCCGGTGTGCATATGTACCACGGTTTTGTGTCGGTGTTGAGTGCGTATTTTTGATCGATTCATATAATTTTGAACACATTGCATATTTCTACTAGGCCTATTGGACAAAGTAGAATAAAGAACAAAGTAAAATATAGCAATAGCTCCCCTTAAAATATTCAGACATCCTTTATTGAACCAGAACAAAAAAGGCCCTTAAAAGAAAAGTGAACATTATGCTAGACCGTTTGTGTGCCCCTTGAATTATTAACCCTAATGTCTGCTTTCCAAGCATTGCTAAGGATTCTGTTCCTCTTATGTTTCAGCTTAAACAATCGTCCCACGTGGGGACGGGACCAGGAGTCACACACTAAGCCATCACAACCGACCCACCACCCAAACCTATACGTTGACGTACTTTTGGAATGAATACGTTTCATTTGTGCGGATACAATGCCTTGACCGCTCATTGAAATGGGCAGCTTCGACTCATCCATGGGTCCTGTGGTGATCTCCAAGGGTTACTGGTGTGCCCGTGGCCTGTGTGGGATGTTACTGGGACTGATGGCATTGGTTACCGTTGTCCAAGCCAGCTCACACATTGCAGGTAAGAGACACACCTTTATTGCTCACAAAAATGCACAATATTTATTCCTAACCAAATGTCTTCACCAATAGATCGATTGATCACATATTGTGCCAATCAGATCAATTAGGGAGGGATCGACTCATTCTGCATGCGCACATCCAAACTTTCCCTGAGCAGCTTTTGAATAATTTGTTTTCGAAGTGTTTGACTTCAGCAGTCATTTGTCGTGCATTTAATGATTTAGTAGACGCTTATCCAAAGTGAATTTGAGATCCATGTCACCTACCCATGTAAGGGTAGGTGACATGGATCTCAAATTCACTGTAAGTCACGAACCCCTACCTGCTGTAGGGGTTGGGATGGGAGTCAAACACACTAACTACGGGACCAGACCACCCACACTCAAAACACAACTATTATTTCAGAATACACACTTTTTTTAACCGAATGTAATCTATAGTCATTTTCATCATAAGGCATCAATGGGCTACAAGGTGACCTATTAAATATGCAACATTTGGGAGATTTTAAGGTAACAGACTATGACAATTATATTCTATATTCTATATGAATTATATATGAAGAATGTATTCACTGATCACATCACACTGAGTTGAATGCATTGCTGCGTAGACCCCTGCTCTTGGCCAGTGTTTACACAGAGTTCACTTCATAGATAACATGACATGCTACCTTCACGCACACACACCCACACACAAACACTCGCACGCATGCACTGCAGAGAGGTCATCTGAGGTGGGCTGAGGTGGGGGGTCTGGAGATGTTCTTCCAGATGTGTGTGCTGACGCCTGCGATGGCGCCCCGGGCTGCCTCCCTCTTGCTGTTTTAAAGATAAGGAGGCCGTAGCTCAATTTGCAATATAAGCCCAAGGCTGAAAATAAACTTGGAACGTTCTTCTTTTAAAAGCGAGGGCTGTTTCAGGGTAGCCTTCGCTCCACTTTCGCTGTGGATAACAGCTGTTTATTTTATTTTCGCGTGCACAGATTCTTCTGTGGCCAAGGCGTAGCTATTCGGGGGGGTGTTGCCATCCTTTGCAGGGAAATGCATTAGTATTGGTATTCAGTGGGTGTTTGTTTTCTATTGGTTCCCGTTGCTTTTGGTTACCGCAATATGATCAGCACGACATTTAACAGAGAAGGGCGTCTCGGCCCCGGAGCGCCACAACATCATAGCGTGAATCTGTTTGGATGGGCATCATACGAAACATCAAGCTGGTCCAAATTATCTTCTGTCTCCTTTGGTGCTCCAGATTTCACCCAAGCAACAGCGAAGCCTCAACGTCTCTCTCCTCTCGTTTCTGTGTCCATTGAGCAATACCAATGTTTTTTCAGACATAGCCTGTTAGCTAATTAGCGGTGATGATAAGAGAACACTTGGACTGTTGAAGGCACTTGCTTCACACGCCACAACAGTTCATTAAACCAATCGATCAAATTATTGATCGTATGTTATGTTGTCGTCACTTGCAGACTTAATGAAGGCTGTGGTAGGGAGACTCTATGTTTCATATTAGTTGAAAAAAACAATCCTTTAAAAAAAAAATGAAATCCTTTGAAAAGCTGAAATCTTATATTTTTCTGGCATTTATGACGTGATAGTAGATGTTGTTTGCCTGTGACGGAGCTGTTTATAGTTTCAAGGTCAAACAGAGCATGTGGATCCAGGGCAAATTGCTCCTCCAGTCCCACATTTATATTTTCTACTCCACTCCCATTTGGTCTGATCATAACTGATGTCCTGTTATCTATTTGGGAAACACTCAAAATGCATCTGCATTAAGAGCAGTTTTGTATCAAAAGAATCACATTTAAACCACACAGAAAAGGTTATTTGGTATTTATTTATTAATGTATTTATTTGTTAAAAAACAAACGGGATTCCCTTCCACCACGTTTTAGTGCAGCTTGGCGATTCGATGGCCAGCAGAGTCCTGGCTAATTACCAGTGGAGTCGGTTGCCATGTGAAATGTGATCTTTGTGGGATGACAATATGGCCATTCATTATTCATTAGAGCAGGGAGCCAGTTGCAGATCAATGGGCAGAAACCACCGAAAGCCAGATCCTATGGTCCGATTGAGAGCAGTGCCGGCCGGGCTCCTAGTTAAGGACAGGTCAAGGAGAATATGAAAGTAAAGAGATTACGAGGTTGTTTTTAACATATTTTAGTTATATAAACCAACTCTCACTCTTTTCAGATCAAGGCTCATGGTTATCTTCATAGTAGTTACATATCATAGATATACCACAGAGGCAGGTTGGAAGTAAGGTTATCGGCCTGTGGTTGGGCAATGGATTTGGTTATAAAACATTGATATATATATATATAATTGTACTTTTTAATTTGTATTAACAGGCTATATGTGTGTTACGATGCATACATTTGGAGCCAGGCAATGCTACAATAATACATCAATTAATCACACTAAATCAAACTAGATATTGTCTTGGATTATATACAGTATGTATATCGATGAACATGGACAGCCTGGATGTAGGCCAATATATCAAGATAATGAGGGTTATGATTTGGGGTTATCATAATGAGGGTTTTGATTTGGCATACGTTTGGCAGCGGCCGCCCACGCTTCAAAATAATTGCCACCACTGCTTCAGAATCTCAATTCCACCGGCGCGTCTCAGAAGCTGCTCGCCGCCCGCTAAAAATATGCATCCAGTCTATTTTGGCCGGACGCCTACATAACATGATATTATACATATATTATATATTAACATGATAACAATTGAAATATTAAAACTCAGAGTCACAGGTGGGATTCGATCCGGGGGGGAAAAAAACCCTGCACACAACCAAAAAGTAGTGGGAGCTCTACAGTCCTGTGTGGGCAGGCCTGCAGACCCGGAGACTTCGAATGGGCGGGGTTACACTATCAATCACTTTCCGGTCCGCGATCAATCAGAAGGCTTTAACTATACGTGTCAATCAAATATTAACCCGACCAATCATAGGTCTAGAATCAGCAGTCAATCACTTTTTAACCCAGCCAATTGTGTCACACAGGAGGCGGGTTTAATGTAATAACAAGAGAGGTACAAAAGTTTGAGCTTCAATTTGAGTATATTTCTAATCTTAACAAGTTGGACAATATGTTCCCTAAAATGTGTTAATTATTTAAATATTTGGATTTATATTGTTATTCAATATAATGATTGAAATAGGAATACTATGCGCGGGCACCACCCCTGTACAACAAAAGCCTTTTCCCCGCTGCCTAAAAAAATCCTAGAGGAAACACTGCAGTGAATACCTAATGCAAAAAAACAACTCTACTACTACTACTACTACTACTACTACTACTACAGGGATACATGTGATGCATGTTATTTAGATTCTTTTAATTCAATTGATTTAACCCAAACCAACAAAGCAACTCATTGATCGCCCCTGGGGGGGGGGTTAGCTTTAACCCCGACATCTCATTTCCCGTGATGAAAGAGCCCTTCACCAGAAATTAATAATAGAGTGTGTGTTTACACTGAGCAGAGAAGAAGGCCTGTAAACCGGAGAAATGGCCCGAGCCGTGCTCCAGACTTGGCAGGCGCTCGGGCCATATTGTGCTACTGAGTCTACATCACAATTTGCCTCGATGAACGTCCGCCTGTTCGCTTTATTTCTTTATTTCTCGGAGCAGATGGCGCGGTTCAGCCGGCGCCGCTCCTCGCGCGCTTCTACTACGTCGTCTCATTTTCGCCGCGTGACCGCGACGTTGTCACGCGGGCCTCCGGCGCGAGGTCCGCCGATGACAGAACATTAACACCAGGCGCGACCCCTGGCGGCGCAGGTGCTCGTCCT
>OMKN01038647.1:5941-17431 GCA_900302345.1 Melanonus zugmayeri | reverse complement strand
AGGTACTGTAGACCACGAGCCCGATGGCGCATATCCAGCAGCCGCTGGACTGTATATGCGGGGTGATCGTCGATGACCCTGGGTGGGGGAGGAGGAGGTGCATGGGGAGACAAGGGACTGGCGGAAGCTTAATTTGGGAAACATGGAATGTGGGAAGTTTCAGGCGAACAGCACAGGGGTTGATAATGGACTCAATCTCAAAGGGGCCCACATAGCAGGGAGATAACTTCTTGGACTCCACCCGAAGTGGAAGGTCCTTAGATAGGAGCCATACCTTCTGTCCTGATGCTGAGATCTTGTTGAAGCCCAGAGGACAGCCGTACAAGCACGTTTCCACGTCCTCCGACAACGGCGCATGCGGACCTGAACGGATGGGACCTCTATTTCTGCTTCCTATGCCGGGAACAAGGCTGATAACGCATAATACAGGAAAGGAGACATACCCGTGGAGGCATTGGTGAGGGAGTTGTGTGCATATTCCAGGGACTTCCTGGAATCAACTTCCCAGGGAAGTTGAGAGCTCCAGGTGGATGGGTTACCTGAGGTGACACAGCAGAGCATAGCCTCCATCTCTTGATTTGCCCTCTCCGACTGGCCCTTGGTCTGTGGATGATATACGGATGAAAGACTGGTGGTGGCTCCTAGGGCTGAGCAGAATGCTCTCCAAACCTGCAAGATAAACTGGGGCCCTCTGTCCGACACAATGTCCACCTGCAGGTATACCATGCAGGTGGAAAACCTGCTCGACGAGAATGTCGGCTGTTTCCCTAGAAGAGGAAAGTTAGGGGAAAGCCAAAAAGAAATCGGCTTTAGAAAAGCGATCAATAACGGTAAGTATTGTGGTCTTATCCTCCAACAGACCGGTGCAAGTCCAAAGCAATGTGGGACCAGGGGTGTTTGGGAACCGGCAGGGGACGGGGTCAATGGTCTTGTGGAAGACTTGTTTTGCGCGCAGACAGAACAGGCAGAAACGAAAGACCGGGTGTCTGTGTCTATAAAGTGGCAGGTGAGACGTGTGGAGTGAGCTCACTGGAGAAACTGAGAGCAAACTGAATCCGGGACAAACAAACGATTAGGAGGCCCGTTGCCTGGGCCAGGTTGTCGCCTCTGGGCCTGTACTACCAGGGATTCGATCTCCCAGGTGATCGCGGCAATAACGCGGGTGGGGGGCAGGATGGCTTCAAGATCAGGGAGAACAGGCGGGACAAGGCTTCTGGCTTGACAGTGGACGAGCATTGGGACAGAACCGCCCCTACCCCCATGTCCGAGGCGTCTACTACCTCCATGATGAATATCTGGGGGCGGAAGAGGATGGGAGCAGAAACAAAACAGTGTTTTAACTCATGGAAAGCTGTATCAGCCTCAGGTGTCTGCTTGAAGGTAGAGGAGGTGGAGGTGAGAGCTGTAAGCGGAACAGCAATTCGACTGTAGTTCTGAATGAACCGCCTATAAAAGTTGGCGAACCAGAGAAAACGCTGCAGCTGCTTGATGCTTGATGGTGTGGGACATTCTGCCATGGTGTTAACCTTGGTTGGATCCATTTTTACTTGGCCTTGATGCTTGAGCTATGATGTATCCCAGGAAGGGCACTGAGGTGACGTGGAACTCACACTTCTTGGCCTTCATGTACAGTTTATTCTCTAGAAGACACTGGAGAACCAGGCATACCTGTTGCTTGTGTTCAGCGGGAGACTTGGAGAAAATCAAAATGTCATCCAGGTAAACAAAAATGAACCGGTTGAGCGTATCTCTAAGAATGCCATTCACCAAAGCTTGGAAGACAGCAGGGGCCTGTATCCGAAGTATCCCTGCCACAAGGGAGTCACGAAGTCCATTGTCCACTCGAATAGCCAGGGAAATAAGCTGGTCGAGGTTCGGAGGCTCATCCCGTGAGGCGAGCTCATCTTTCACGGCATCATTAATAGCGACACATCGTTCTATCTGCTTTCAGCAGCTAGAGTTCGAAAATCAATAGCAAACTCAGCAATGCTGCGGGATCCCTGGCAGAGGGAATGAATGTTTGGCCGCGTCCCTACTGCGGACAGGATGATCGAACACTTTCCATCTCCTGGGTAAAGTCTGGGAAGGAGAAGCAGATGGGTGACTGACGTTCCCACACCATGGAGACCCAAGCGAGGGCGGCTCCCTTTAGTGAGCCGAGCAGGTAGGCGATACGAGATTGATCCAAGGCGTAGGAATGAGGCTGCTGCTCGAACACAACAAAGCACTGTGTCAGAAAAGATCCACAAGTACCTAGGTCGTCAGCATAGCATTCAGGTGTGGGGACAAAAGGTTCACTCTGGTGGGGAGATGAGTTAAGCACGGGACTAGGGGCTGGGGACTATGGAGGTTGACCTGGGAAGTTGACTGGGCACAGTCTTTTTCTGCTTGTTGTGTTCCACTGTCACCCATGACTCCTAACACTGGAACAGCCTCACCATTGTAGGTCCTTAACTTCAACTTGGTCACTCGAAGAGTAAGGTGCTGCAGCTTCTCCTTGTAAACTGATACCATGGATACATGTGTACCGGTGTCCACTTGCATCTGCACTGCTTTGTTCTCCAACAGTGGTGTGACCCAGTATCCATCCTGTCCATAACAGATCAAACATGCACTGTATCTTCATCATCAGACTCACAGTCACTCTGCTCATCCTGTTCATGCTCCATCTTATTCACGTGTTTCTTCTTGTTTCCGTGGAAGCAACTTTTCTTCATCTCAGTGTGATGTTTGTATGTCTGGGTCTTTTTTATTTTTACAGGCACGCTCGATATGGCCTTTCTTACAACAATTTCTGCAGTCTAAGTCCTTAAACCAACACTCTTATGCCTCATGCCCTGTTTTGCCTTGTTGCTTGCTTTGCCTGCCTTGTTCTTGGACTCAAAGGACAACTTATGCACTTGGGCTTATGTACTTAGCTGCTGTGCTTCTCGGGCAACCATTTCCATTGACGTACTTCATCTCTATGGCCTTTTCCAGTTTCAGGTTAGTCTCAGTAAGTAGTCGTTGCTGAATAGTCCCACTGCGTAGACCACACACCAATCTGTCATGTATGGTATCATTGAGTGAAAGTCCAAATTTGCAATGTTCAGATAACCGTTTCAGTACAGCTACGAACTGTGAAACAGATTCACCCTCTTCCTGGTTCCTTTTATAGAATCTGAACCTCTCTACGATAATCAGTGGCTTAGGAGAGTAGTGATTTCTCCCCAGGCTTGTCAGGTTGCACTAGACTGTGCAGTAGGTTGAATATTTTTCCTCCCGTAACACTTAAGAATGTTGGCACTATGACATCTCCTTTAATCTTGTTAGAGAGTACAAAATACTCAAACGTCTCGGTGTATGAACTCCATTGTTCTGTTTTCCTCAAATGGTCCTATATTTCTAAGCTGTGCAGCCATTTTCAAGCAATGTTCGTTATTTTCCTCTGATTTCAGCAATTAGTCTTATCCTTATGCTTCACTGTTAGCCAGTTCTCCTTTTCACTTTCACTTCACTTTCCACTGCAGAGATTCCTCCTTCCCCTGCAGCAGCGCTGTCCTCCGTTCCGGTGCCGTCTCGTCTATAATGCAGTAGCTAGTTTGCGCCATTGCCCAACTAGCCACAACCTCGCGCTGTACACCTGCGAAAAACTCGCTAAAATCGGACTTTGCACCGAAAATAACAAACACAACGTGAGAACGTATTACCTCGTCGCCAGTTTTGTTGTATACTCGTTCTAATATTTGGTACAACTAATAATATGGAAACATGAGACCAGGGAGAATTGCACGTGGGCATGTATTTAGTTGTAAACCCACAACTGAGGATTACAATAACTAAACAAATTTAGGCAGTCAATACACAACACACGGCTCATCCGATTGGAGCTTCTCTGGACATTTCTCTCTCGCTTTCTTCACTGTTCAACTCTTGTCCAGGAGCTGCCTGAGAAGTGGAAGAGCCTGAAGAAGGTCGCCTTCACGGTGAAACACGAGGTGGCCCCGCTGCAGTCCAACGAAGTGGCGGTCATCCGCAGGAAATGCGTCCGTTTCGAGGTGAGCGCTCAGCATGTTCAGCGTATTCAGCTGGCATCATCTTCTCCCTAACGAAAGAGAGTGAGATATCGTCGTCGGCATGACAAACCCCCCTTTTAACAGAGCTAGGCCCGGAATCAGATTATCAACAGTCTCTGTTTCATCACCACCACCACCACCTCCTCCCCTCTGCATAATGTATGACAACAGAGCCAACCTTCCAATCCACCACCCCTCCTCCACCTCCACCTCCACCTTGACCCCCCCTCGGTGTCTGTAGGTGTAGCCTGGGGATGTTGATGCAATATACATTTGAAGCGCATTAACACACCCTGCAAATTGAAAAATAATCTGGTCTCGTCTGGTTCTCCTAGGTTAAGCAGCACGACTTCAGGGAGGTGTACCGCACCGACGCCATATTCAAAGTCAATGTGAGCGAGCCGTACAGAATGATTGATAAGGTGAGGCACTGAATATTCACAGTGTGTCTGTCTACTCTGCACTGATGCCAATGTCCATGTTTAGATGTACCTATTTATTAAAGCAGTGCAAGCCCTCGCAGAACCTTTCAGCGCTTCCGTAAAAAAAAAAAAAAAAGTTTGTCGACTGAAATTTTAATGAGGTGTGTTAATAAATGATAAGGTGCCGCCGTGTGAATGTGTGTGCGTGTGTGGGTGTGCGTGCATGTGTGTGTGTGCATGCATGTGTGTGTCTGTGTGTGAGAGAGAGTGTGTGAGTGAGCATTGGATGCCATATCAAAAAATGTCTCTCTTGCTCTCTCTCTCTATGTCTCTCTCTCTCTCTCTCTCTCTCTCTCTGTCTGTCTCTTTAACTCTTTCTCTCCCTGCAGACCAATCGATCAGTAGGTGTTTTAGAGGAAGAGATGCGGAAGCTGCAGGAAACCGCTGACCTTTTTGAGGTCAGCTTTCCTGACTACAAACAGCTGTGCCAGTGTCGCTCTGACATCATACTGGTCAAGACAGTCTGGGACATGGTCATCTTTGTCAAGGTACACATCCACACATACATCCAAGGTGCAAAAACCAGCATACGTTCTAATTGTTCTAATTGTTAAAAAAAATGTGGGCAGCTTATCCCTGTGCTTTGCCCTATCTCTCAAGGGGCATCATTTCAAATACAAAGCTCTACTTCTCTTCTTGTTTAATGGCAGACCAGTATAGATGACTGGACCAAGACGCCATGGAAGGAGATCAACGTAGAGCAGATGGACATGGAGCTCAGGCGGTTCGCTAAGGTGCAACCCCCGCCCCCTGAAATACCTCTTTGGAGCACATAGTTTAAAAAAAAATAATAATCAAAAGAACTCAATGATCGTTTTGTTTGCGTGTGCATGAACAGGAGATGAAGATGCTGGATAAGGAGGTGCGCGTGTGGGACGTCTACATGGGTCTGGAGTCCACGGTGAAGAACATGCTGACCTCGCTGAGGGCCATCAACGAGCTGCAGAATTTGGCAGTCCGCGAGAGACACTGGCAGCAGCTCATGAACGCCACAGGGGTACAACAGAGGAGCCCCTTCTCTGCCGTTGCTGCTGTCACTTTTGTTGTCACTTTTGTCTCACATTTACATTTATATCTAGCGGACCACAGCGGATGTTACAAGTGAGGCTGAGAACAATCTATATAATCTACCTTGTTTCGCGAAAAAATAAACAACAACAACTGGACAGTTGCTGAGTGCAGAGTAGCTGTAGGAATAAGAAAGACGAGGCTCGTAGAATGTGATTCATTTATTTATTTTGTATTGTTGGTAGTGCATAAAAGTTACATCAGTCTGCTGTCTATCGAGATGATCCTAAATGGAAACCCGATCAGGCGTGTCATTGCTCGCGCTTTCTCTCTCTCTCTCTCTCTCTCTCTCTCTCTCTCTCTCTCTCTCCCCCCCATCAGGTGAGGTTTGTGATGAACGAGAGCACCACCCTGGGGGACCTGCTGGAGCTGCAGCTCCACCGGGTGGAGGCCGAGGTGAAGAACATCGTGGACAAGGCAGTGAAAGAGATGGGCATAGAGAAAGTAGGTGGAGTGTGTGTGTGTGTGTGTGTGTGTGTCTGACTGCAGGTAACCTGAAGGCTTTTAAGGATTGTGTTGTGTTTGCTTATACATGCTTTTTTGAAGAGGAGGGTTAACATAAGGGCACTGGGTAAAATAAGTATTGAGAATTAAACTTTAAAATGAAGTAAAACCATTTTTAGATAACATAAAAATGCAATGTCAGCGCTCACTTTGTTAGAGTATTCAACAGATATTTAACCAATTTCAGGCTTTGTAATGGAAAGCTTGTCTTGTCTGTCAGGTATTGGCAGAGATCACCCAGACATGGAGTGTGATGGCTCTGTCCTATGAGACCCACGCTAACACTGGCACCCCCCTGCTCAAAGCTGATGAGACCCTCATAGAGACCTTGGAGGACAACCAGGTGAGTGTGTTACTGTGCTGACTCTCTTAAGCCAAGTCATGTTCATTTTTACAGCTTCAATCATATGCACAAAATTGTAAGAAATGTATAAACATCTTTTTACGATGATCAGATGTAAACAACATAGTTCATCTGACAGATAAAATAATAACACAAGTGATATACTTTGCATTGCATTTGTAGTGATGAATTTTGCAGCAAAAAATCCATTCAATGGATCTAGACTTAGATACATTAGAGATGTTTAAATGTAACACAGATAATTCCTTCATGTGTTTCATCCAAAAGAAAGGCAACTAGGATGTGTCCTAGAAAAAAAACCATTTCCCCAAAATCCATCTGCTGCATAACAAACGGGAAGCCCATGTAAATTATCCATCCCCTTGGTGTGTGTGTGTGTGTGTGTGTGTGTTTTCAGATGCAGCTGCAGAACATCCTGATGAGCAAGTACGTGGAGTACTTCCAGGCGGAGGTGAGCGGCTGGCAGAAGAGGCTCATGGTGGCTGACATGGTCATCAGCTCCTGGCTGTCTGTCCAGAGGACCTGGGCGCACCTCAACAGCATTTTCACCAACAGCCACGACATCCGCTGCCAGCTGGCCTATGACGCCGAGCGCTTCCAGGGCATACACACTGACTTCCAGGTGATCAGAGAACACACAAAGACACACACACAATCTCTAATTCACTGATATGATATATAATTGAAAGTGGTTATTGGTACAAAATATCTGTGTATACAGCCACGCATACACAGCTGTTGCAGTGCATGATTTATCCATTGCTGTTGGTGGTGGTGATAAGCATTAGTTATACAAGCTCTAGTACAGTAATAGTTTGTCATTATTTTTTATTCTTTATCGTATATTATTGTAATAGAAGTATTGCTATTATTACTATTTCATTTTTGTGGTTGGGGTATGGGTTTGGGTAGTGTTGTTTTAGTTGTCATCTGTAAATCCATCTTAATTCAACTACTATCTAAAAATCTCCTATCGTCCCGTCTTCTCCACCCAGGACCTGATGACGGAGGTGGTGCAGTCCAGTAACGTGGTGCAGGTCACCGGCCAGCCGGACTTCCTGGAGAAGCTGGAGGCCCTGCAGAAGAGGCTGTCTGTGTGTGAGAAGGCCCTGGCCGAGTACCTGGAGACCAAGAGGCTCACCTTCCCCCGGTTCTACTTCGTCTCCGCCACCGACCTGCTGGAGATCGTCTCCAGGGGGACCCAGCCCAAGCAGGTGGAGAGAATGGGGATAGGATTGTGCATCAACATGGAAAGGGGTTACGGTTAGGGTAGTAAGGGTAGTGTTCAGGTTCGGGTAGAGGTGGGCAGGGTTACAGTTAGGGTCAGATGTATTTATTGTATTTGTTTAACCTTTGTTGAACCAGGTTGGTCATTAGGGAACATCTAGTTTACAAGAGAGTCCTGGCCCAGACCATTTCAAACACAGTTACAGCATATAACATTGTTTTGGAAAATTGATAAGAACTTGGAGTCAAAACATTCACAAACAACAATGTAATTTTCCCCCTTTTATTTAAATCTTGTATGGGTGTAGGTGTTAGGTTTTAGCCTTAACCTTAAGGTTGAGTTGTTTAAAAGAGGTTAGGGTTGTGGTTGTGGTTTGCACAATGGCTATGGCTTGGGTTAGGGTATAGTCCTTCAAATTAAATTAGCAATGAGGGAAAGATCATTACAGCCAAGCCTGCAATTAATCAATTCTGTTATTATTATTGAGTAAAAACAACCTTTCTATTGAACTCTTGTGGACACTAAACACTGTGAAGTGCATTAGTCTATTGTGTTGGTTCTGTGTTCTGCATTTTGCAAGGACAACTATTTTGTAATATATTTCAGCAATGGAACAAAACATGTTTTTAACACACTGGTCAGGGTTGAAATCTTCATAGAAACAGGATTTATTTTTGCAGTTAATGTCTGACAACGACAAAGCGCATTCAAGTGTGCCGTGCATGTGTACACGTCCGTGCGTCCCCACCAGGTAACCAGGCATCTTTTGAAGCTGTTTGACAACATAGCAGACCTCCGATTCAAGGATTCAGAGCTCGGAGGTGGAGGCGGCGGCGCCGGGGAGACAGTCGCCATCGGGATGTACAGCCGCGAGGGAGAGTACGTCGCCTTCTCTGAGCCGTGCGTCTGCGAAGGACAGGTGTGAGCGTTGAATCGCATGTGACAATGAATCCGCATGCTACTGAGGTTGAAGTGTGTTTGACCCTCACTCTGTACTGTATCCATTTATTTTGATGATTATATTAGATTCGATTATATTAGTTAATATTATACTTTTATTTTGGACATCCATGCCATTTGAATCCATCTCCTTCTCAGGCAGAGTGCTGGTTGAGCTCCTTGGAGAGCATCATGTGCAGTACGGTGCGGAAGGAGATCCAGGAGGCTGTAACCGCTTACGAAGACAAGCCGCGAGACCAGTGGCTCTTTGACTACCCTGCACAGGTCTGGTGGTCACGGCTTCCCATCTGCTTGAACAGACCTAAGTCTTAACCCAACAGATTGGTGGGTTTTTTTACACACAAACCAAATGTTTTTTCTTAGGTCGGTCTGACTGGGAGCCAGGTGTGGTGGGCTACAGATGTGGGCATCACATTTGAGAGAGTGGAGGAAGGCTTTGAGACGGCTTTGAAAGACTACAACAAAAAACAGGTGCTACTGACTCTGAAGTGTATAATGAATAATAAAATGATCTCCACGACCAGTGACGTAGAACACCGACACAGCCTTCGGCAGTAATGGGAGATCTCAAAGCTTTATACTGTATGTAAATGTTGAACCAAAACCGTTGGGTTAAAATGGTCATTTGTCATCTTACTGTTCCCGCCAGATCACCCAGTTGAACTCCCTGATCCACATGCTGCTAGGGGAGCTGACCCCGGGCGACCGGCAGAAGATCATGACCATCTGCACCATTGACGTCCATGCGCGGGACGTGGTGGCTAAGCTGATTGCGCAGAAGGTATCAAAAGCATGCTAGCTTTGGTACTGTTGGGGCTGATAATACAGACACATATAGTACAACATAAGATTGTACAGATAAGATAATACTTTTTCGCTCAGTCGTCACTTCACCCTCTGACTCGCATTTGTGATGTCACTTATATTTACAATAACCACCAAGGACATTAGCACATTTCCCCTTTATGCAGATTTTCTTTTCGTTTATCATTTTTATATTATCTAGCTATATATTTATATAAGAATATATTTGTATTATTGTGTATACTGTATATATTGTTGATATTCCATTTCTTAGTATTATTTTCATTTGAACATCTCTTGTTTTGTCTGCGCTGTTCGTTTGCTGCTGTAACACCTGAATTTCCCTTCTGGGATTCCATTCTGGGTTTCCTAGGTGACGACGGGCCAGGCATTCGCGTGGCTCTCCCAGCTGCGCCACCGCTGGGATGAAGAGACCAGACAGTGCTACGTGAACATCTGCGACGCTCACTTCCAATTCAGCTACGAATACCTGGGGAACACCAACAGATTGGTCATCACCCCGCTGACTGACAGGTACACATGCGCACACGCATGCACGCACGCACACACATGCATAAGCATGCATGGACACAAATGCACAGGCATGCATAGACACACACGCATGCACGGACACACTCGCGCGCACACACATACACGCACACACACACTCATACACAGTCAATAATCTTTTCTTTTTATCCCCTTCTAAAAGATGCTACATCACCCTGACTCAGTCCCTCCACCTGACCATGAGTGGCGCCCCCTCTGGCCCAGCGGGGACCGGCAAGACGGAGACCACCAAGGACCTGGGCCGCTCGCTCGGCATCATGGTCTACGTATTCAACTGCTCCGAACAGATGGACTACAAGGTGGAGATGACTACACACACTCTCTCATGTCTAGATTTGTGATATTTCACTCTGATTTGTTTTAGTTTAATTCTACCTCTCAAATGTATCTGATTATGATTAGAATTCTTATTGCTGAATTTATTTAAAAAAATCATTTAGCTTTTTTAATTTAATTGTTTCCCTTACGTTCACTTTGCATTGTTGCACAAAAAGCATTATCTAAAGTTTAATTGATTGATTGATTGATTTGATTGATTGATTGATGGATTGATTGTCCCAATGTCTTGTTCATTTGTGTTACTGTAGTCCATAGGGAACATCTACAAGGGGCTGGCTCAGACAGGTGTGTGGGGGTGCTTTGATGAGTTTAACAGGATCTCCGTGGAGGTGCTGTCCGTGGTGGCCGTGCAGGTCAAGACCATCCAGGATGCCGTCCGCAACAAGAAACAGAGGTCAGATCTCACACAGTACAACATTGAGAAACTGAATTTATTGTTAACAAAATGTATGTATTTTAGTGAACATTACAATTATGAACGTACAATTTTCACATGCTGTGTGTGTGTGTGTGTGTGTGTGTACGCGTGTGTATATGTGTAGGTTCCACTTCCTGGGGGAGGAGATAGAGCTGAGGCCTACAGTAGGGATTTTCATCACTCTGAACCCGGGCTACGCCGGGAGGGCAGAGCTTCCTGAGAACCTCAAGGCACTATTCAGGTCAGAGAGAACTAGAAGGAGTAGTAGTACTCACTGTAGTAGTAGTAGTAGTAGTAGTATAGGAGTTTACACTGGTTTACCTGCACTTGGACATCTCTGGTGGTACTCCCCATGATGCAATAGAGTTGTTTAAGATGTGTGAAATGATTGAATTTTGCTTCTGTTTGGATATTACTTTTACTACTATTTATTTTATCGAATGTAACATGGGTACATGTTTTTAAAGGAAAACCGTCACACTCTGCTATTTTACTAATATAAGAGAGTACTGAGTTTATGTTGCAGATTGTGTTTTTTTGGACGGTTCCCCTTTAAGTAGGCTACCAGGTAGGGATTTGTAACCTCTGCCATTGCAGATTGAACCCACAACCTTTTGGATGGGAATCAAACACCCTAAGACACTATCCTTCCTCCTTGGTTGATGATTATGTTAAGCTAAGGGGATGAGGGTAAAGTA
>OMKN01038526.1:1366-13061 GCA_900302345.1 Melanonus zugmayeri | reverse complement strand
TTGTATTTTGTTGTTTGTCTCTCTGTGTCCACTGGGTCATGGCTATATATAGAACAGTAATGGCATGAATAATTTAACATGAGCCACGACCTGAGCACCCTGCCAGACCTGGGTTCAATCAATACCTTACCTGGAGAGAGGAGGAGAAAGGAGGAGAGAGGAGAGGGGGAGAGAGAGGAAGAGAGAGAGAGGAGGGGGAGAGAGAGAGAGAGGGGGAGAGGAGGAGAGAGAAGAGAGGAAGAGAGAGAGGAGAGGAGGAGAGAGGAGAGGAGAAGAAAGGATAGATGAGAGGAAAGGAAGAGAGAGGAGATAGTATGAAGTAAGAGGAGGAGAGATGCGATGAGGAGAAAGATGGAGAGTAAACTAGAGGAGGAAGACAACATTTGGGTTCAGTAAACAACCCCCATAGGCCAACCACAACCCCATAGGCCAACCACAACCCCATAGGCCAACCACAACCCCCATAGGCCAACCACAACCCCCATAGGCCAACCACAACCCCCATAGACCAACCACAACCCCATAGACCAACCACAACCCTCATAGGCCAAGTGTTCTGGCTGGTTATGGGTTGTAGTCCATCTGTGTCAGTGCTGTGAGCTTGCTGGGTGAATTCACACAAAAATATATTCTTCTTTTCTCGCTTGGGCACTGTGATCCTTCCCAGGGTTAGACGAGAGCAGTGAGACCACTTTTGTGTCGATCAGTTCAGTGATCCCCGCCGTACGTTGCCGGCAGCATTAGCATTAGCAATAGCGCACGCATGTAAATTCCCAGGCGCCAGAGCATAATACACCTTCCAGATAATGCAAACATGAATCTATTTACGTGTGTATATCTGGAATAAACTACGTATGTTAAAAAAATGCAGAGAATGCAGCTTATTTCACAAGCAGTTACTACAGCACTATTTTGTTCTGAATAACCGTTTCTTCTTCCGCTGGGCTGTGTGCAATGACACAGGTAGCCCTGACGATAACAATAATAACACCGATTTGAAGAAGCGAAAGAAGAAACTGTTATTCGGAACGAAATAGTGCTGTAGTAACTGCTTGTAAGCTGAATTCTCGTTTTCGGAATTCGCCTTTTTAACAATTGTATCCGGCCCACGAGATGATTTTGATTTTCCATTTATATTTCCCCATTTCCATATCGCCCACAACGCGCTGCACTACAATTCCCAGCATGCACCGCAACATGCTGCGCTCTAACTAGGGACGCACCGAATCCACGATCCTACGCACCTTCACGTATACGGGACGTAACCCCGCCAAATGTGCGAAGCTGTAGCTCCAGATGGAGCTGATGAACTGCGGTGCGGTACATTTGCGTCTGTTCTTCTGGAATCCTTTCATCAGTGCCTGACACCACATTACATAAAGATGACAGCCTTTGCATCAAATATACATATGTTTGGGACAATATGTCTATGTGAGCAGACTTTCTCGGTGATGAACATTAACAAGTTCAAACGGTGTAATCGGCTGACACAGACATCTAAGTTACATGATGAAAAACTGCCCAGAAACTGGTCCCCAATATCGACAGGCTGGTGAAAGCCAAAAGGTGTCAGGTGTCGACCAACAAGTGAAAATGTATTTATTTTGCCTTCTCAATTTCACGTATATTGCAGCCACTAGGCTCATTGGCAGAACCACTGACTCTCTCCTCCCTCTTTCTCTCAACTTTTTTTCCATCCCTCCCCAGCACACTGGGTTCTACATCACACGGCAGGTGGATTATCCACACCATCTGAACCATCTTTATATAGTTTACTTTTTAGTATAGTTTTCGTTTTATTTATAACCACCATTATTTCATTAATTAATGACTCATTATGCATTGTTAAGATGTTAAGGCAAGAATAGGAAAATGCTTTCTGTCGCACCTACTTTTAATTTTACATTGTGTTAATTGTATGTGCTTTCTGTCACATGTTTGTTGCACTTTTTGTAATTTTACATTGTTAATTTTATGTGCCAACATGCAATTTCTCATCGATTGGTACAAGTATATGTAGGCCACTTGAATTATTTGAAATAATAAATCTGCAAGTAGCCTAAATATCCATGTGTTGCATCATATCGATGCAACACATGGGAATGTGTTGATGAGAATCCGGTCCCCATGAGGTCTCATTTGAACCAATCCGGCCCACTACGCCCCTGACTTAACCCATCGGCAAAAAAGTGGTCTCACTGCTCTTGTCTAACCCTGAGAAGGATCACAATAGGCGAAAAAGCCCAAATCCTGAACTAACCCTTTAAGGATTAAGCTGTTGAAACAGCCAACCTCGATTATCTGCAACAAGTCTCATACATAATGAAACACATTGTCCTTAAATGTAAAGAAATGCGAGGCTGGGGGCTGTGCGTGCATTGCTGTACAAGGTCTATAGCAAGGCTGTTTTGCATATGAAATGCAAACACATTCTAAAAAGGCATAATGGCTTAAGCTACCATTTTGTTGGAATAAATAAGGCTGAGTTTGACCTTGATGTACCTGTGCTACCGAGTCTGATTTCATGTGTGTGAGTGAGAGTGAGAGAGTCTCACAATAACATCCACATTAAAACTATTACACAGACACAACGTATCAATTGGATCTTGCTGATTCCCAACAGACTAAATCCCTCTCCCTCATCTCCTCTCTCTTCCTCATTTCTCTCTCCATCTCCTCTCTCATCTCTCTCATTTCTTTTCTCTCTCTCAGAGATGTACTGGCATGGGAAACAAACGTTTACATTGCCAAAGCAAGTGAAGAGTAAAACAAAGGCGAACTAATAACATCAGTTTTTCTCAATCACTTAAGACACAATTACCAAATGTGTGTAACCTCAACAGTGCCTCCAAAGCCCACACCATTAATGCAACTGGTCACTATTTCAGTTCTCATTGTGTTCACATAAAATGCAAAACAGTAAATGCAATTGCCATCGTGCATCATGCAATTCTCATTCAACTATGACATGCCAGTCAAAACAGATTGTATTTTACTCAATCGGCAGGGTTTCCATCAAAACAAAGTCCAAGTCTAGCGGTGTTAAATGAAAACTGAAACACCGAAACAATGGCATGAAGGCGGGGCAAAAAGAGAGGCGATACCCGGTCCCCAGCCGTTAACACTGCTAGCCCCGCGGTGACTTGGACCGCTGAGTCTGCCTTTCACTCTCCGCTTTAGATCACTTTATTGTGGCCTTTTCTAACTTTGTGTGCTTTAAGGACATTAGCGTACACAAAAAAACAGGGAGGGATTACGCACACACCTACACCCGCTGCTGAAAATGATGCTCTCTGTCTGCATTTTTGCTGTTACAGTGCTCTATGTAACAATGAAACACAGAGTTACAATGGGCACTGCAGTCCAATATTGGAGAGCGTTGTCTCCGCCCGCCCCCTCCACCCCAGACTCGAAGCTCGTCGAGCCCAGGGAGCAACATAATATGAGACGAGCGCAAGATGAAGACTCCAAGATTTACCAGTGTTTTAGCACGGCTGTGGTCATTGAGTTTTTTCAAATTAGTTTTTTCGAAAGGGTTTTTAGGTCGGGTAGAATCTATTACAATCTGAGTTGATCCAGTTCATTTGCTTGCTTCCATGGCTGCAGCACGTTGTGTTTGTGTGACAATTTGTTTCATATCTGGCAACCCGGGGTACTTGGAGTAAACACATTCCTTTGTTCCGACCCGGAATGGACATTTCAAAGGAGAACATACTGGCTGTAGCATTGTTGACAGATAAGCCAGTATTTCAACTTAGCATGTTTCCTCTGAAAAGGCTCATCTCTGATGACATATCATGGTCATTTTATGATTTCAATGTGTTACATATAGCACCTTCAAACTGAATGGTGCTGCATTTGTTCTATAGGCATCATTAACATGTATTTTAAATGTTTAATTAGTCAACCCTTCTACACTCTTTATCAATAGGGGTTTTGTTATGATCGGCTGTGAATATCATGCAGAACCGGCCACTGTTTGATTTTATAGATGTATTCTATTCATTAAGTTATTAATATTATTATTATATTTGCCTATGTATGTTATAGCATATTATATTAGGAACGGATGCGCACATCGTCGTCATACAATGTATATATTTTTCACAGCCTTTTATTGTGAAAAGTGACATTTCGTTTGTTGTAGAGGTGATTGGTTATAGCGGAGGCGCTGTGCCTCGCCTATAGACAGCTGTGGGAAATCCTGTGTACATTTCCAGCTCGCAATGACCCAGTTGTTCATTAGATAGATCATTGCATGTAAAATACTAAAGTACACTACTACTAGTACTGTACAATGAGCACTGTGTTTGTACAAAAGAGAAGGCCGCCATGATGGGTGATTGGAGTAACTTGAAGAGTAACAGAGAACACACCCCACAGGTGCAAATTGTGAACACTAAATACTCACAAGCATATATAATGCTAAGGGTTACAGTGCGCTGTTTCTGAAAATGGAGCAAGACGCAGGTGTCAATCAGGGCAAGAGGTGTCTGAATGCGTGGTGGTATGGCACCACGCCATACCAGAGGGGCACACGGAGGACGGGGAGGCAGGGGAAGGAATAGGCGTGTGAATATTTCAAATGAGATCCGGGCCATGTACGGGTCTATGTATGGCTGAGGCAGGTCGAAGAGTGCAGCCTCAGGTGAACCGGTCTACGGTGGCATCGATAATACGGATGTTCAGGAATGAGAACAGGTACTGCAGTACACAATACTGTATCCCTGTAAACTTGGTCATAGCATGCTAACATAGTTCAACATAGTAAGAGCAAACAATGCCATTAGAGATTCACAGTGCTGTTATGCAAGATGATGACGTCTTTCAGAACATCGGCTCTGTTTGGTGTCAATGACACCATGCATGACATTCATGACAATTACAGTATGTGTGTCTTTTCAATATGTATGAGTATACCTTCAGACCATGTAACAAAATGTGGGCTATACAGTAGGTGTGCTGTTACAGTGCATTGTGTTGGTTTCAACGGTGTGTTATCCTACTATTTGGGTTTGATATGTGAACTACTGTGTGTTTCTATATTTTGTAGAGGGTGATGGAGCTGCAAATAACACCTCACACCCATGTGTGTATGTGGACGAGGCAACCAACCTGAACAAAGTCAGACGACATGGCAGGAACATCATAGGTCACCGGCGGATGTGACGGGCCAGCGTGGTGGGGGGGGCGGGTTAACATAACAATGTGTGCTGTGATCTCCGACAATGGTTTAGTCCCCCGTGTTCCCACCATTGGACACTGCAACACAGCCCGTCTGGTTGATTTCTTTACTGGATGCAATGAATGCGGATTGTGAGGACATCACAGTTGAGGACTGCCGGGGGTGGCTGCGACATGCCAGGAGGTTTTCCCCTCTGTGCCGTGAAAGGCCAGTGCAAGACATGAAATGTGATGTTGATGAAGTGCCTAACCCTAACCCTAACAGGGAGGAGAGACTGGATGCCCAATGAGACCGTAATATCTAATATGATGAATACTATAATAAACATGCTTTTTCTCATATATGTGTGTGTCCAGGATATTTTTACATTGACAGCAACACTATGTACACAGTCTGTCCAGTTTTGATGCAAACACTTTGAATTGTGAGTGTCAGGGTTTACGTAATGGTCAGGAGGTGTTATGTGGTGACATTGTTGTAGAGATGGACTGACTTTGTGTGTTGGACGCATGTGGTTCACATTTTGAGTGTTATAGATTATTTTGCATGGGCGGTATAGTGTTGTGAGAAATTGCTTTACTCTTTTGGGAATTGCACTTACAGTTTTGAGAATGAGTTTCAGGAAATGCATCTAAGCAATTGAGAAAAACTGTAATAACAACAATAATAAAAATAGTAAGAATAGGTACAAATAAATGTATTTGATATGAATAGTGTTGACCAAGGTGCAATAGTGCAACAGGAATTCACATTTACAAAAAACACAAAATTCCAAGTGCTGCACATACGATTCGATAAAACAACGTGTGCAGAGCAGCTACACCAACCAAACACAAGGTTAGTATCTTTTTGTTAAAGTTTGCATTAAAAATCTCCAAATTGTGTCCAAAATATTCAGGTTTGCTTCTTCTCTTTCTTTCCTCCACATACTCTGTCAATGTCTCTTTATCTCTCTCTCTCTGAGCCTATAGTAGGCTGTACTGACAGCCATCTGACTAATAAACACTGTGGACACACACATGCGCGTGCACACACACCCACACAAACACACGCATGCACACTCACACATACACACGCACACACACACAAACGCATGCATGCACACACACGCGCGCACACACACACACACTGTGTTAATGTTCAAGTCATCTCACAGCCATCTTTACAATCAACACTGAAAGGCAGCCATGAGTACAAGAATGAATACATGTAATTTTGTGATTCTACATCATTCTATACAATTCTAGATGAATAATTCTATAGGCCTATAAATAATTCTATATCATTCTATACAATTGTATTTCAATAATTCTAGATCATTCTATATATTGTAAATCATTCTATATAACTGTATAATATTATACTGTATATATATTCTATATAATTCTATATAAATAATTCTATATAATTTGTATTCATCATTCTATACAATTCATTCTTTATAATTAATTCTATATCATTCTATACAATTATATATCATTCTAAACAATTAATTATATAATTCTACAGTATATAAATCATTCTATATAATCCTATATAATTGTAACTCATTCTTTATAATTAATTGTATGTAATTCTATATACTGCAAATCTGTCTTTATAATTATTTCTATATAATTCTATATAAATCATTCTTGCGACATACAGCTCTCCGGTCTAATTACACATATCTCATTACTCATTATCTAGTTATCTCATTAGCTAGCAAGGGATGAGAGAGGAAGACACAAAGAGAGAGAGAGAGAGAGAGAGAGAGAGAGAGAGAGAGACCGGTTCAGCCATTAAGAGACAGGATTAGCTCAGTATTCTTTGTCGACAGCACTGCCTGCCCTGTTGGAGTGCCCTTGGGCAAGAGGGACACCTTTCCAGTTCCACAAGGCAACTTATCGATATACATATCATTAGCATAATTAATTTAACACACACACGCACACGCACACGCATGCACGCACGCACACAGACACACACAAACACACGCACTCACACTCACAAAGACAAATAACCATACACAGACAGGTAATCAACCTGACGTGACACGCCAACCTTGAAAACGCATACTTTCTAATGTTTATAAAGAAAGTCATTAAATAAAATCTAAAAAGCTCTATTCTCATTGGACTGTGTTCTACTAGAGCTATATTCTCATAGGACTCTATTAGGACTCTATTCTCTTAAGGTGCTCACACATTGCCCAACAAACACCGGTTCAACATCTAACAACCACCAACAGGTCTGACACACTGGCCTGATGTTGGGGTTTGTTGCTGTTTGTTGGGGAAGTGTGCAAGCACCTCTAGGGCTCTATTCTCATATGGCTCTATTTTCTTGGGGCTCTATTCTCTTAGAGCTATATTCTAGTGGAGCTCTTTTCTCAGAGGACTGTATTCTCTTAGAGCTCTATTCTAATAGGGCTCTATTCTAGTAGTGCTATATTTTAGTAGATCTATATTTTAGTAGAGCTCTATTCTCATAGAGCTGTATTCTCATAGAGCTCAATTGTAAAACCACAAAAAAAGCTGCAGTGAATTTGTTTTGACAGCTGTAGTTAAGGTCACTGGGAGACATCTTTCTTGGTTAATGGTATTTTATATTTTGTATATTTTGAAGGGAAAGGGAATGGAAAGGATCTTGTCGTCATTCAAAACCACTTCACACACTTGAACAGAATGAAAACGAGAAAAAGAGCACCTCCTTGTCTGGGTATTGGCTTTATATCTTTGCTCATTCCATTCATGAAGACATTTCTTTCCCATTCTAACGCAGCAGGTGAACATCTTTTTTAATAAGCAAAGGAATAGAGGAAGGGCAAGCCGCAGCATCTCCTCCTCGGTTTCTTATTGAATTATTAAGCGTCAACCTGGAACCCCACGCCCCCACACCACTAAACTGGCCTTCTAATGCGCTCATCTGTGAGAGAAGGTTATGAACAGTTATGAGTTATGAATATATTTTTGGCATTCCTCATCGGGCTAAACAGCATAAAACCTTCACCCCCCAGGAAAGGCCACAGTCTCCTGAAATCATCTTCATTCACCCAAACCCATCGCAATCTTTTCTTCACAACACAAGTACAGTTCTTGTCAGAGATGCCGCTGTGCATTTAAAACCAAACAGAGAGACACCGCCGGAAACTAAAAGCACCGAACTATTCATACAACGCAGAGTGGAGAGGAGCAGGGGGGTGGAGGTGGGGAGGAGGGATGGAGAGGAGGAGTAGAGGGGAGGAGAGTAAGGGAGGAAAGGAGGGGAGGAGGTAAAGAGGAGAGGAGAGGAGGAGGAAATGGGAAGGAGCGGAGGGGAGATGGGGAGGAGGGGAGGAGGAGCAGAGAAAGAGGGGAAATCAGGAGGAGGGAGGAGCGGAGGAGCGAAGGAGAGGGGATAAGTAGGGATGGAGAGGAGGGGTGCAGGGGTCTTCCTACGGCATCTGAAAGCTGGTCACGGGTCTGCGGTGACTTCAGGATCAAGGATTAAGGAGGATTAAACGGCCTGGGGGTGAGTGACTCCCAGGACTATGTATTGAGTGTGTTTGTGTTTGCTCATCCCTGTGCGGTAGAGGTGCAGCAGCACGGCCGCCGTCCTGTGTCCATGCCGATGCTCCGAGATCCTCCGGGCGCGACAGAGACTCGCGTCGCGCGCGTCGGCAATCACGCGGCGGATCTCCTCGTTAGCATCAAAGAGCCGCGGAGCCGCAGCCTCGCGTCCGCCCTCATTATCTGTGTAACGCGAGGGGCCCCTCTCAGGTAATGATCACTCTGCGCACCGCGGATGGAAAGAGAGAGGACGTAAATCCCGTCTGTACACAAGTTTAAAAGAAACAAAAAAAACAAAACAAAAGCCCCGCAGCACAAATGAGACGAGTTCAGAGGGAACGCAACGAAGATGTTGGCACATTGTTAGCAGGCCATTAGCAGTGGTTAACATAGCTAGCTATTGATAATAATAATAATAATAATAATAATAATAATAATAATAATAATATATTATATATAATATAATTTGATAATAAAGAGATTTTTAGGTAACTGAGACACTTAAAAAAGGGAACAAATATAATAATAATAATAATAATAATAATAAACTGTAATAATAATCTGTATAGGACCTTCATACAAGCGATGTAGCTCAAAGTGCTTTACATTTCAGCACAAGAAACAATTAATATAAAATTAAATTAAATAAATAAAAAGGTAAATAAATCACACAATCCAAATAAAAAGAGTGGATAAAATAAAATAAAGAGAATGAATAATAAATAATTAATAATAAAAAGAGAATTTCTAATTATAAGCTAGATTAAAAAGGTATGTTTTCAGTTTCCGTTTAAAGATGTCCACTGAGCTCACCTCTCCAACACTGTTTGGTAGCGAGTCCCATAATTGAGGTGCATAGTGGATAAAAGCAGCTTCCCCAATTTTCATTTGGGGCGCCTTAGGAATGTTTAAGACCCAGAGGACCTGAGGGCTCGTGTAAGAGGGTGCTAAATCATTAAGAGCTTTGTATACAAGTAAAAGGACTTTAAAATCAATTCTAAAAGATACAGGGAGCCAGTGCCGTGTAGCTAAAAGAGGAATATGCTCTCTCTTCCTTGTTTTCGTTAAACGTCTAGCAGCAGAGTTCTGAATTAGCTGTCATTTCTCAATTGACTTTTTTGGAAGACCAATGAAAAGAGCATTACAATAGTCCAGTCCACTTGAAATAAAAGCATGAATTAGCTTCTCAGCATCCTGTTGACTTAAAAATGGCCGTACTTGAGCAAAAATGCTATTTTGGTCACCTTTTTTATGTTGTGGGTATGTTGTGCTTGTGGGTTTTAAAACTTAAAACCCACAGTCTAAAATGACACGTAAGCTTGTTACTTCCGATTAATTCTGATGAGCCAAATTTCCTAACCTATCAAAAAGTGCATCCGTTTTGGCTTTGGGGCCAACTAAGAGTATTTCTGTCTTATCTTCATTCAGTTTAAAAAAGATATATTGCTCATCCATTGATGAATTGCAGACAGACAGGTGGTCAGGGAGCATAAGGCATTTACATCATTCGGCTCAACAGAAATGTATAATTGTGTATCATCAGCATAGCTATGAAAATTAACATTGTGTTCTCTGATGATATTACCTACGGGTAGCATGTACAATGAAAAAAGAAGGGGACCAAGACAGCTTCCTTGTGCGACACCAAAAGATATGTCATATTTCTTTGACACATAATCTCCAAGACTAATATAAAATTGTCTCTCTGTAATATATGTTCGTAACCAGTTAAGAGCACAGAGAGTCCAAAACAGTTTTCTAGATGATTGATTAGAAGGCTGTGGTCAATTGTGTCGAACGCAGCTCTTAAACCTAAGAGAATAAGAGACTGAGACCTTGTCTGCAGTCTAAGATCATTGACTATTTTAGTTAGAGCAGTCTATGTACTGTGATTAGATCTGAAACCTGACTGGAACTTCTCCAGAATACTGTTTTCATTTAAAAAGCTGTTTAGTTGATTAAACTACTTTTTCAAGTATCTTGCTTATGAAGGGTATACAATTTAAATTAAATTACATTTTTTATTTATTATGATAATCTTAAGGTGTCAATAGCAGTAAGATTTAATAGCTATATTTTGAGTGTAATCTGTTAGAAAGGCCACAGTCACCCGTCACCTATTAGTGAGTGAAATGCGCTGTGAGAATGTTTAGTTGACTGCGCCTACCTCTGTATGAGACAATTTCTGACCAATCAGGGCATCTCTTCCCTGATTGGTTGGGGGAGTCTATCTTGCCTGTCAATCACAGGTGCGCGAAAGCAACACTTCTCAATGGTGGAGAAATGTAGGGAAGGAGGGAGCAGAGAGCAAGGGGCCAAAACAGGGAGCAAGGGGCAAAACTGTTATTACAGTTTTGCCCCTTGTCCAAAGTGCCCTTTGTCAAGGCCTACTGCAACAGGTAGTCACAGTGAGGTGACTGAGACAACCTCCAACATGGCAGTGTTCAGCCAGAGTCTTTGCGCACATGTGAAAAAAATGTTTTGCTCACCTCCGCTGCTACACCTCCATCCTATGGGAAACACTGACGTGCCCCTTTTTAACTTGGAGCAAAAGGTCTAAAGGTCTAAAGGTCTCTGCACGGCCCTCCTTCCCCTGGCTTATTCTGTTTCTATTTTGTTTGTTCCTAGTCATATTCCCAGGTTTAACACACAGAGACGCAAAGCAGGACTCTGAGGAAATGGGTACGGATGCCACTAAACATGTAAACTGAAAATTAGAGTAAATGAGTGATTCACCTCATTCTGTGTTCACGCACACACACACGCACACATACATACGCACGCACACACATACACACACACACACACAGACACACTCAGCAGGCATGTTGCAACAATCACACATGCTGCGATATATGCTGCATAGCAAGCGTGGTGTTTTCATGATGGCTGACTTGTTTTTCACTGTGAGGGAAACAGCCGTTAGTACGGCAGCCTGGCTGAGTTAAACAGCTCTGGACACTTGACCTACTGTGCATTT
>OMKN01038431.1:5202-16963 GCA_900302345.1 Melanonus zugmayeri | reverse complement strand
CTTATAGGTTTATATTCATAGCATTGTTTCTTTAAATATGACCCATAGTCCATTCTAAGTTGTTCTAAATCAATCATACATTTGTCAGCTACGACTTCTTAGTGACCAGAAGAAGTGACCAACCAGAGAACACTAAACAAAATCAATTTGTAAATAATAAGGGCATGCAAAAAAAGTTTGTATTTATTTAATTTATTTAAGAACATTTATTCACACAGTACATATTGAGGGCAAAAAAACTACATAAAGAGATGTTTGACATAATACAATATGGATACATACAAAACTGTATCACTACAATGAATGTGTAAGTATTCCTTCTCAAATGTTTAGTAATTTGACAATAAAAGGATTATTGTTAAGACAATGGGTTGGGATTGGGAGGTGCAGGGATTACAACTACCTTGTGGATAAAGTGGATTAAGTGCTTTCCTTAAACTAAAAAAACAACGAAATAACTATGTATGTAAAACGTTCTTATTATGTTGAATACATTCTCTATAAATACTAGATATTTTCCACAGAGTGAGCAATAGTAAGGATATAAATAAAAGACACGTCTCTATTATAATTGAGGGGTCTGTAATGTTATTTCCTCTGTCCCTCTGTAATCACTGCCATGCCATCAGTTGATCTGTAGATGAATTGTCACGTTTCCATCTTTCCTCAATATCTTTATAATAAAGGGATTGGGTTGTGTTCAAAATATCTGGGCTCCAAATGTAAAGCCATTTCATATTGCCGCCCTACAGCACTATATCTTCTCTATGTTCTATATCAAGTTCTTGGCAGATTTTAGACACAGTGTGAGGCCAAGGGAGAGGGGTGTGTGATGCTGTCAGGCATGTTCATCCATTTCCTGGTCTCCCAAAAGCTTCTCGATGATGTTTTCCTTTATTACACTGTTTCAAATGTAACACGGTCATTCTTAAGAAAAAACTAAAGGATCTAATATTCTTATTTAAATTTGATTTAATCCTTACACCATTCTACAACCATTTTCAAATGAGGCTTGTCTATAAAAGAACGGACCCCCATCACCATGTTAAGTCATAGCTCCCAGGACACACCACCCACAACATGGACACTCTACGTGGATCTAGATTACCCTGTTGTTGTTGTTGAAGTTGTTGTTGTTGTTGTTGTTAAGTAAACAAGAGAAACACTGATCACTTTTAACCAAACTGATACAAATGCAGAGAGTGTGTCCACTTGGGAATGGGAAAACCTGGCGTGGACTTGTCATCAAAGTAGCTATTGTGGGGATGTTAGTGGTGGTGGTGGTGGAGGTGGTGGTGGTGGTGGGGTATCTTGTTTGTGTGCTACAGACTGTGTTGTTGTCACTGCCCCACTGTTGATAGTGTTACTGATGGTGAAGCAGCAAGCCTACTTCAGCATTTTAGCAGCATGTTAGGAGTCCCACGGGTGGCGTTTGACAGGTGTGCTGCTGCCTGTGCAGAAAAGCCTGGGATCAGCGCTTACATCTACTGCCACCTGAGGGTTTTCAAAGGCCTCGGTCCTGAGAGAGCCTGTTATGCTAGGAGCAGAACGTGTTACCAAAACAGGAGGATTTCATCAAGAAAGGATATCAGCTTGATGAGACCTGGGACTGTGCCGTAGCACAACAGCGCCTGTTGTGTGGAAGAGATTGCCAAAATATATCAAGATCCAGTCTTGGTAGTGTAAACTCACCCTCTAGTGTAGTGAGTAAATCCCAAGACCAGCACACTTTTTTTAAGCACGAGTACAAACGGGTACGATGGATTTCATTCTGAAAATGGTTCTACTATTATAAATTGCTTCGCAGTAAGATTTAGATTAAATTTAACCTTTTAAAAAGGATTTCCCAGGGATAAGCTCCACTTATTGCATTAAAGTATGACACTTTCAATATTAGAGGTCCTATTGGATCAGACACACAGATTAAAATGTTCCATACGCCCTTCATATAAATCACAGAAAACTGGCTGTCAACAAGGCATGTTGGCAGCTTGCTTACAAACCTGGACAAACCTGCACTAATCATGCTATTAAAATACTGTAATATCATAAACCCATACTTCTCACTCATATGACGTTATTTAACCTGATTTGCTCAAAGTGTCTGCTTGTGGGACAGTGGGAACTGTCCGCTGATGAAAAGGTCTATTTCAAAGACATTGCTAGACTTCTGTTCATTTTTTTGTATTGTTATCCAAAGAGAGAGAAGCCAATTTAGGGGATCAGGATTAATGGAGGACACAGTAATCGGCGATATATATGTTATCATTTCCAGATGATCTGAAGACGCATACATCAAGATTGTATTGAACGCCCCGGGGGGGCAGAGCTGTCTCCTGCATGGAGGACAGGATATTAATCCCTCCCCTGTGGCACACATCTGTCTCGCTAGCGTGTCCCTGAGCGGGGCTACTGAACTAGCTCCCTGGCAGGATGAGACCTGGAGCGCGCTTCATAGATGAGGATGATGAGATTCACACCTTGGCGTGTAGCGATCCATCATGATTCGGGATCGATAACGTGTGATGGAAACGAGGCCCAGGCATGTCGACGTGTTTTCTGAGGAACGCGAGACGGGCGCCGCGAGCCGCCCTTTGTGTATTTGATGTTCTCCGATAGAGCCGAGGGACGTGTGTTTACTGTGTAAACAGCACCGGGGACACAGACGCAGGGAGAAGCACAGACCGGGTCATGGGTCAGTGTTCAGTCCCTTTCACAAACCCTTCTCAAACAGTCTGAAAGTGTCACGCTGGGCACTACATACATTAAATGATATAATGGATGGTCTTGGGTGATTTCTTACTTTCAGTGCTTAGCTCAGTAAGGGAGAAAATGGGTCAAGAAATAAAAAACTGCAGTTTACATTTTACCAAGCATTCCTGGGTGCGTGCAAGTGTGTGTGCGTGCGCCCGCGTGTGTGTGTGCACATTCAATATATTTCCAATAAACTCGAATCCCAAATGTCACTCATTTTACAAACCCAGTTCTGCTGAAAGTGCTTTAATCATCCTTATTCACCCAGCGTCCATCTTGGTCCTAAATCCACATTCAGTTCCCCCACCCAGCAACAGCTTTAGAACCAAGATGGCCGCTAGGCGAATGAGGCCAATGGGAACCATGACGATGGTTTCATATGGATGGCTTATGAATCATCAACCATATTTTTGTATGTGTTTGTCGAGCTGCTTATTGGAACGTTGCTTTTTATATCTATGAGTGGCCGTGTTTTAATATGTGGTTGAGTCTCCAAACCAACAGACTAAAGCTATTTGTTTTTTAGGTAGGCTAGTTCAAGCTCTATCCAGATAGAGCTTGAGAGGTATATTATATCGGTGTGGAGTCTGTATTATATTGATTAGAGAAGACTTGTTTATTCAGAAACAAAGACTTTTAGAGGTTTTATCAGTATGAGTGGAGATCTTTCTCCGCCTGTCTCTTATTCGCTTGTTGGACATTTCACACGTAGAACGGGTGTCAGCATCCAGTCCAGTATCGCCCATATTTGGTTTGTGGAATATAAGTTAAAAAAAGACAAGAAAAAGACTTCCGATGTCACTATTTATGAAGGAGTTGTACCAACCTCAACTGTGATGTCGTGCCATGTGTTGACCTATCCTGCAGCGTCAGCCAATAGGGGCACGAGGTGGATCCTTTAGAGATAGTCCAACGAAACACGCTTTTATGCTCTCTGTATTTTATACATTTATAGACTGTCTTTGGGCTTGTGAAATGTACATAGATCCTCACACACACGCGTACACGCACGCACACACGCACACACACCTGATCCCTATGAGATTCTATTTTCACTAGTGTTGTAAATGTCATTAAGATGAATGTTGCCTATAGAAGTGATGTTTACATTCTTACTGCTGACCTGAGGTAAGCGAGGGTCTGTCGTTCTGTTGTCGTAGGCTACCGGTCATTTATGAAGCTTGTAAGGAAACATTTAAGAGGGGGTGCGGGTGGGAGACGAGAATGCAGATCTCACTTTTCCTAGGTCCATGTTTAGATCTGTTTTGTGTTCTTATTTTCTTTGGACCTCATTAACACAACTACTCGCTGGAGCAATACACTGTATATATACATATATAGTCCCAAATGAGGAAACTGGAAGTCATCCATCTTTCTCCTTGTTTGTTTTCGTTGAGTTGGAAACACACTTGTTTAAAGAGACAGCCAGGAGGAATGGGGGAAAAAAAATTGTGATGCCTTAAATGACTGTGTAACCCTGTTTTTAAAGTGAGTCCTGGGCTTTTTGTTAATTCAATCATCATCAGTTTCTCTGCCACGATGTACTAACACAAGCTTCATCACTCAGTGCCAACTCTATTCTACGGTTTTTGTTTCATTTTCTTTCCAAGTGCTAACACAGTTCTCCAATGGGGTAGACAAACACTACAAGAAGATAGGCCCTCAAAAACGTGTCACATCAACACAAAGCATTACCTGGGGAGATCTTTCTGGAAGATGACACCTTTAACACATGAAGAACATTGCTGGGTACTGCGTCTTCCTGTGTTTGTTCCCACAGTCGCCCACCCAGAACATTTCTGGGAATGTTACTAGGCCCGGTTTTCCTTTGGCGACGTTTCAATGAAAATGTAGACACTTCATAAATAGCTTGAACGCTCACAGGTAGAAACAGCACGTGCAAACGGGGGTTTAAGCAAAGGTTACTACGTTTCTCACACCCCACTCTTGTAAATTAAAGAAAATGAGTGACCAAATTGCTTTTGAAATATTGTAGTGTTTATCAACCCTTTTTTGGACATTTGATGGCACAAACTTTCTTTTTATAGAACTCGACATTAGGGCTTTATCATCGAGGTAATTCTGTTTTGACTTTGCTTTCTTATGTGTATAGCTATGGAATGTAAAGTGTTATATCAGTGTGATATTGAATGCCTGACTTATGTTAATATTTGATTTGTTTGATTTTGAAGATGTAAAAGTACAGGCTTCTCTTTTGAGAATATAATTGTTTTTGAATAGATTTGTAATGATGGACTAGGTGTTATACAGAGAGTTCCTCTGCTAGATTAGATGTTCATGAGTAATAGGCATTATAATCACACATACCTTCAGAAAACCCAGTTTAACACACACTCCAGAGTTGCATAAACCTGCTTCTATCTTGTGTTTCTACAACATCCATTTGGGCTCATGTGGGACTAGGAGCCACATTTGATTTCTTTGTTATATTTAACTTATAGGCTGATGTTCTGTTCACAGGCTATTTGGTGGGTCACAACAAATTAGCGTCCAGGGAAAAATGAGATATAGACAAATCTGACAAAAGTATGTGGAACACGATTTTACCTCTGCAGCGAAGATTTGTTTGTAAAAAAAGAAAGAAAAAAATAATGCATCTGTTTCATCTGTTTAAACATGCAGTATGTGTCAAGAGAGACAGAGATTGGGCTTTGGGCTTTATAGGTACTCTTTGAAAGTTCAAGCCTCTAAAAAACTAACTAGAAAACGATAGTAATAAAATTGGATCCAAAGGGACAAGATCCCTGGGCATAGTTATTACTTAACACAGTTAACCGCATTGTGGAAGGGTTTGGATGTCCGCCCAGCAGGGCTCTGATCATGTGTTTTCCTCTCATCCTCCTGGGACAGCAGAGTCAGGACCTCTCACCAGTCAAGCAGACAAACAGTAGACATACAGGTGGTGGGGAAGGATGAAATAGTGGTTCTTCTTCTTTTGTTGATTCTGTTTGTTTTTTGACATTGATAAATCATTGTGTAAGTGTCCTACAGAGTACCTTGAAATCATTATTAATAAACACATGAAAAAGGAATCGACCCTCTTGTTTCTTCATGTTAACTTCATGTATAAGACTCCTAGTGAATAAACTCACTAGGAGTAGAATCAATCAATGTTAAAAGAAAAGTGGTGGAAGAACCTTCAGGAGGGAAACAAACACACCTCTGCTTAAGCTATGTTATATCAATATCAACCAATATAAATGTTGTTTTTACCATATAATTCATGGAAATAACATTGTGATTTCTATTGAGACAAGACTGTTGTGTTTCTATAAATTTAATTTGACCCCAAATACCTTTTTGCCATCAAATCTGTTATGGTACTCTGTAAAATAGGGAGCCATGAATCAGTTCAAAATTATTTTGTATTAATTGAATTTAATCAAACTAAACAATGACATTATGGTGCCCCTTTCCCACCAATCCTTCTGTATTCCTTAGTATTTCTTAACACCTCTCACTACTATCATTTGGTAATATTAAATTGGGCTAAACCACTCTACAGCACCACTTACACTAAATGGAGCTGTGGAAAAAGCTATAATTAAATTCAATTAAAAAGGAACATTGAGAGTGAAGAGGCTGCCAAGACAAATACAAATTGTTTAAGGAGAACTATGTCTTTAACTAGAACTGTGATAGATATTCTCAGACGGTACTCCAACCAGCAGCCTATTCTAACAATAGATGTTTACTGCAGTTTTACGGTCATATCCATTAGAGACAGGTATAGCTTGACTGTAATAATGCATAGGTTAACATGTTAATACGGTAGGCTACATTTGATGATTGATACGATTTGCCTAACGTCTGTGCCTGTGATTTGCTTTTTAAATGTTTAGTCAAGGTAGGTGTTGTAATGTAATATAACACAAATCCATGTAATCCTGTCAGTGATGTTGACACTATAGTATCTGCAGAGGTGGTAGACACGGGCACTAGCAGTACAACCACATCAATCTTCAGCAGCATATGGTGAAAACCTGTTTCCAATGCGAAACCTAATGATCAAATCATGAACAACTATTCCAAGAAACAGCTTTGCGACAGCCAGCCACTTCCCACAACACGACAGAAACGGCGAACCACACACTATATGGGAATTATCATGGAATGACTCTACACCTACGACCTCATTAAATACAGACTTCATTATCCTCCTCCACTGATCTCCGGGAGAGCAAAATGCTCTTAAGCACATTAAGTCTAAATCTCACGCCTATTCACAAAAGGTTAAATCTTAAAATGATATGAATATGAATATGAAGAATATGTTGTGGAAAATGAACACTTAACTACTTTAAAAGAAAGAGGAGAGAACACGAACAACCATAGCAATAAAAATGAAAGAGTTTATTGCCAGAGCAAAGTTTGCAAAGTCAACTGACCTCTCAAAGCTGTGTCAGTCCCTATATTGAGCTCAACAAAATGACATATACATTTATTCAGATTTCCTTGTCCAACCGCAAATCCTATATTTACATATATGACATGTAGTTCAAAGGTGCTTTACATAGATACATAACAATAAAACAATGATTACCATGATAAAATACAATTGATAAAATGGCATTAATAATAAAGATTTCATTAAATGCCAATTACTACCCTGATGTAAAAGAATGAACAGAACAGAAAATAAAAAAGGAGAAAAGAAACAGTAGTTATAATAGTAATGTTTTAATAGTATCGATGGCAAGAGAAACAGTGGTATCCATATACGTACCGGTTGCTTCTGTTGCTAATTTTTGACGTCCCATGTTTTTAACAAGCTCTGCATGACCAGTGCTTTAACAGAGATGGCCGTTTGGCTGCACAGCACATGCCTTAGATGCCACCAACTATGTCCACATTCAGTCAAAGGTCTGCCTGTTGTCTGCCTCTGCCTGTTATCTGTCTATTGTCTACATGTTGTCTGCCTGTTTTCTGCCTGTTGTCTGCATGTTGTCTACATGTTGTCTGCCTGTTATCTGCCTGCTGTCTGCATGTTGTCTGCATGTTGCCTGTTGTCTACATGTTGTCTGCCTGCTATCAGCCTATTGTCTGCCTGTTATCTGCCTGTTGTCTGCATATGGTCTGCATGTTGTGTGTTTCTGGATGTCACTGCTTTTGATAAACAACCTTGTAAATGGAAGATTTGCAGGAGGGCCTCAGAGAGGGGTGCAGGTGAAGGATAACAAAGTGTGCCACAAACACACACACAGGGATATAAATGGATGGAGTGAGGCAGGTTGAATCAAGGGGAATTATAAACAATGAAAGAGCGAGAGAGCGAGAGAGAGAGAGAGAGAGAGAAACTTGGGGACCCCCATGGCAGCACTAAACATCACTTGAGTTTTAATTTCCTGTCAGTGTGCGTGAGAACAATGCTGAAAACACTGGATTTCAGTGAGTCACTTTTCACTTTGCACACCAGCGCGGTGTACACGCCTGCCTGCACACACTACACTCACACACACGTGCACACACACTCACGTGCACGCGCGCACACCCAGTAATGGCAGTAAAGAGATATGACTAATTCCTCTTCAGTTTCTTCTTCAGATGAGGGCGTATTATGGTCGGTCAGACGGATGAGTCAGTCTCTGCTGCCGTAACTATGGTGATCTAGAGTGGCCAGCTGCTTAAATAAGCTCTTTAACTACAGCCCTACCACACACACACACACACACACACACATACACACACTCTAGCCCTATATTAGGAAGATGTACACACAGGCAGATTAGGAGGAATACAGTTAAAAATTACAATATAAAACAACAGAAAACATACATTTACTTAGGAACCATTGTTATTAATAATGTACCGCTAGTCGCATGACACACGCGTGACATGTGGTGAATCTGGCAACAAGAACCGATTTTAGACCACAAGCGCGTGCGATCGAATTTCCACTGCGCACGCGCAACTTCGTTGGTCACGTGAACAACGGAGAAGTTTTGTTTTATTGTAGGAAGTTCAACTCAAACCCCGAGCGGACCCGACGAGCAGCAGCAGCGCGTACCGCCGGCGCCCCAGCGTGTGCGTCCTAGTGTTTTCCAGGGCTTGTTTGTTTGTGTGTGTGTGTGTGTGTGTGTGTGTTTTGCCAACTTTTCTGTCACCATGCGGCTGAGCGGCACCGTGTTGTCGGTCTGCGTGTTGTCGCTGCTTCTGGTCGAAGGGTCTCTGGCCGACACGCCCGCCAACTGCACATACGAGGACCTGCTCGGGTCGTGGGTCCTCCAGGTCTCTAAAGGGGGCCACAACAAGACCCTCAACTGCTCCGATGAAGGTAAGCGTGGGGGCGGCCTGTGTCTACATCACAAGGGGCACCCAAACCCAAATAAGAAGAAGAAGTCACGTTCATGTGGCTTGCTCTTTTCTTCTTCCTTTCTTGTATTGAGTCGCATTCAGTAGGCGGTGATGCGGTGTCGTCTGGTTGTCTTTCCTTCCCTCTAGTGACGGGTGTGAAGCTGGTGACCGTGACCCTGGAGAAGCTCTCGGTGGCCCGGGACGAGCTGGGCAACACGGGCTTCTTCACGCTTATCTACAACCAGGGCTTCGAGGTGGTCCTCAACAACTACAAGTGGTTCGGCTATTTCAGGGTAAAAGTGATTTTGTGATTGTCATTGAAATGGTACACACACGGGTAATACACGACTGTTATTGATCACTTTTGAGTGGGGAATCCTAAAAAAAAAAGTTGTAACGTTTAATCCACTTTTTATGAGCTTTAATTTGACCCCTGAAGCTCACTTTGGCTGTATGCGGGTATGGTGTGCTGTTTGGTATGCTATTGTAGAGAGTGCTATTTATGTGTTGTAGACGGTGCAATTGTCTAATTCTGTTGTCTGATTCATTCTTGCTCCGTTTCCCCTTCTCTCACATGACTTATTGACAGGGAGTCACACATGACAGAAATGACTTTGTGTCACATTTCGTCTTTGTCTAGTGTGTAAAGTAGGGCTGAACAATATGGTTAAAAAATCATTTAGTGAATATTTTGACAGATATATGATTCACTATTAGTGGGAATGATCATTTTTGCATCGCAATTTTAATTTTCACATGTGACATTTGTACCAAACAAACATGTTTTCTTACATCTGGGGAAAAAAATGTGTAGGCCAGGGCATCTCTGCAGCACTACAGTACTTAATTTCTAATGGTGTAAAAAAATTACATTTACACATTTTACCAGTATCAAAAGATTGCAGCTCCTGTGATTTGGATATTGCACTTGGCCATTGTGGTGTGAAGGGGGTGTGGCTTGGTGTCAGTGTGCAGACAAGGGAGGCGGGGCGGCTAATTCCCAGGATTGATGCAGCTGTGGGTGGTGAGCATAATGAGTAGGTGCATATATATATATATATATATATATATATATATATATATATATATACACACACACACACACACCAATCAGCCACAACATTGACACTGACACCACTGACAGGTGAAGTGAATAACATGGATCATCTCGGTACAATATTAGGCAGCAAGTGAACAATCCGTTCTTGAAGTTGATGTGTTGGAAGCAGGAAAAATGGGCAAGCGTAAGGATCTGAGCGACGACTGGGTCAGAGCATCTGTAAAACGACATGTCTTGTGGGGTGTTCCTGGTATACAGTGGTTAGAACCTACCGAAAGTGGTCCAAGGAAGGACAGCCAGTGAACCGGCGACAGGGTCATGGGCGCCCAAGGCTCATTGATGCATGTGGGGACCAATGTGGCTGTTGGCCCCTATACACTGCCTTATCGTGTGCCCCAGGGTTCTGTTTTGGGTCCTATTCTTTTCGCACTGTACATGCTTCCTCTAGGACTCATTATTAAGAAATTCAAAGGTGTCTTTTAAACCTGACAGGATTAATGAGCTCAATGTATTGCATGCATGTTTGTCTGCTATTAAGGACCGGATGGCCAGTAACTGTCTTCAGCTAAATGCAGATAAAACTGAAGTCGTTATCATTGGTGCTGATAAAAATGTTTCAAAATGCTGCTAATTATATTGGGTCCCTTAACCAAAATGTGCACTCATAATCTTGGTGTTATCTTTGATCAGGCTATGCACCTTCATAAGTACATTAAGTCTCTGTCCCGTCGTATATCATTCAGAGTTGGAAATGATTATACATGCTTTTGTTTCATCACGCCTGGACTATTGTAATTCACTTTTTACTTGCCTCAGCAAATCATCTCTGGACTGTCTGCAAGTGGTCCAGAATGCTGCTGCTGACCAGGTCCAGGAGGACATGTCACATCACTCCTATCTTGGCCTCCTTGCATTGGCTTCCTGTCAATTTCAGGATCCATTTCAAGGTTCTTATCTTCACATAAAGAGCCTCCATGATCAGGCACCTGCATGTTTATGTGACCTGCTCCACTCATATGTTGCCAGCAGGTCACTGAGGTCTTCTGATCAGGGCTTACTGGTTGTCCCTCGCACCAGGCTCAAAACTAAAGATGACCAAGCCTTTGAAACTGTGGCTCCTAAAAGATGCGTCTTCACTTGTCTTTCAAAGACAACTGAAGACGCATCTGTTTAGACGTTTGTCTAGCTGTTTTGTGACTGTAACTGCGTGTTGTCATGTCCTGTCTTATTGTTAATTTATTGGCTGATCTTAATGTATTTTAGACCTGTAAAGCAAGTTGTGATTTTGTTATTGTGCTATAGAAATCCATTTGACTTACTTACATGACACAAAACAAATGGGCCGATACTCCACGGCACTTGAGGAGGCTCAAGCCCCTGCTTTTCCTCCACGTGGGTATTTTCTGATCCAGTCTCACTGTGGGCAGAGCAAACACACATATGAGTGTGTGTGTGTATATGTGTATATATATATATATATATAATCATATACACACACACACTCATATGTGTGTGTGTGTGTGTGTATGTATGTGTATATATATATATATATATATATATACACACACACACCAACTATTTGCATACAATAACCTACAAGTGTGCTCTGCTACAGCTCAATGCTGATGATGC
>OMKN01038342.1:2019-12375 GCA_900302345.1 Melanonus zugmayeri | reverse complement strand
GGGATGGAGAGGTCGAGCAATACACAGAGAAACAGTTAATATGATGTCAGCCAAAGCCAAGTAAAAGCTTTTTGATTTTAAGGGACATCTAATCTAACTTAACACGGCCGTAACTCTTTTTTATTTGCCGTTTTTTCATGTGAGGGTTTATATGGTGGAATGAGCACATCTAGGCCAGGGTTTGGTCTTTAATGGAATAGTCTTTGGTCGGTTGATTTATCTGATGGAAGCAGAGGTAAAAAGAGGGGGAAGACGAAGAGAATTAGGCTTCACACACACACATACTTTTACCGTTAACTTTTTTTAAAATTTGCTTTTAAAAGCTTCTATTAATCACAACCTGAGAGGGAAATCAACCAGTGGATATAACATAATCATTTCTAATTAACACTTACTTATGTAATGGCTTTCTATTTCTCACCACCTATTTTACTACAGGTATATATGCCATTTGTTTAGCACTGAACAACTTCTTTGAATAACATGCACAGACGCTGACCTGCAGGTGTGTGGTTGCATCAGCACAATCTCCCTGGATGAACTTGCTAAACTGACACAGGCCTCCAAACCCACTACCTGTATGCTGGATCCTCTCCCGTCCAAGGTTCTTAAAGAACTCTTCCCAACAGTTGGACCTGCTGCGTTTAACATCATGAACCTGTCCCCGTCTACTGGAACAGTTCCCTCTACCATTAAGACTGCTGTGATAAACCATCTACTCAAGAAGCCTGGCCTAGACCCTGAAGTACTCAGCAGTTATCGGCCCATCTCAAAACTTCCGTTCCTTTCTAAAGTACTGGAAAGAATTGTAGCTAACCAAACCATCAATCACCTGACTATGAACAACTTATTTGAACCCTTTCAGTCTGGGTTCAGGACTTTCTATTCCACTGAAACTGCTGTAACCAGAGTTGCAAACAATCTTCTCCTTATCATCGACAGAAATGCAAGCTCCCTGCTGGTGTTGCTTGACCTCAGTGCTGACTTCAAAACAATTGACCAAAGCATTCTTCTTGATCGTCTCTGACACTATGTTGGCATCAAAGGCTCGGCTCTTCTCTGGTTTAGATCTTATCTCACAAATAGAGCGCCATTTGTTCTTTGTGAAGATTCAAAATCGAAACACTGCAACATAAGCTTTGGTGTACCCCAAGGGTCGCTCCTTGGTCCACTGCTCTTTCTACATGCTCCCCCTTGGCGACATTATTCGCAGCTACGGCATTGATTTTCAATACTATGCATTGAAAATCAACTCTACATTCCTATTGAATCAAACGACTCACCCTAGATCCAGAAAGCTGAATCTTGTCTGACTGCAATTAAAAGATGGATGTCCCAAAACTACTTGCAGCTTAACACAGGGAAAACGGAGAGGATAATCACTGGCCCGAAGCAAAAAGGAACACAATTTGAAGACATCACACTATGTTTTGATGGCTCTGCCATCACCTAAAGCTAAATCATACGCGGATCAGCACCATCCTACCTGAAGGACCTTATTTTTCCTTCTATCAATTCCAAAAGTTAAAAAGAAATCAGCAGGAAGCAGAGCGTTCTCTTACCGAGCCCCTATCTGAGGAACAGTCTGCCACCTGTAATCAGGGAAGCTGACTCTGCTGACATTTTTAAATCTAAACTTAAAACCTACCTCCTTACTCTCTCATTTGGCTCCTAGGAGTGTCCCTCGGCTCTCGTTACAGCTAAATCGACCTGTTAGCCAGCACTAGCCTCCCCCTGCTGCCAATAGCTACTAGGCTAGAAGTTTTTCTACGTTTCCCTGTCCACCCCGCCCCATCAAACCATAATTATTTCTCTGTCCTAGTGTGTTGCATAGTGTCTTAGTGTGTTGCTGTGACCATGACTGGATGCCTGGCCTCACCACCTGACGGCTACCAGCTTGCCCACCAGCCAGCACCTCATCACCATGGACAACACTAAATTATTCATTTCTTGAATTGTACTTAAAATTGACTGCTTGTATTACTATGTAGTCAATGATGGCACCCATTGCACTCCTAACCATCCCTGGAAGGCGGGATCCCCTACTCTGCGTTCCTTCTCAAGATTTATTCCTAAAAATGTTGATAACAAAGGGAGTTTTTTCTTGCCCTCTGGGGGGCTAGGGTTAGGGGGGTCATAAACTATTTGGCTTGTAAAGCCCTTGAGGCTATACAAACAACTTGACTTGTTGTAGTGCTGCTTCTGGCATTGCTGACATTCCTCTCCCTTTGCTTGCACTGAGGGGTTACCTGAGGTCCCAACTGTCGTGCTGTTGTGGGTAAGATGGAGCGCAATCTGCGGCTCATGTGAATTTGGGCTGGAGATTTCAGGCCGTCGACAGGAGTATTCCTATACTCCAGCAGGCTGAGATATGGGTCTTTCTTGTCCTCCCTTTGTGAGGATCTGCTTTGCGCTTTGGACAGTCTTTTCGGCCAGACCATTACTCTGGGGATAATGTGGGCTTGAACTGACGTGCTGGAAACCCCATGACTCTGCAAACTGCTGGAATTCACATGAGCTATAACATGGCAATTGTCCCTTACAACCTTTTTTGGTATGCCATGTCTAGCGAACACAGCTTTCATTTTGTGGATGACGGCAGCTGTGGTGATGTTGTGCAGGCATTACATTTCAAGTACCTGCTGAGGTAGTCACATATGACTCCTATTCTCCTGAGAATAAGAGAATAGGTCTGTCGCTACAGTCTCTGGTTCTCTGGAATTGCCTGTGAGAGCATGGGTTCTTTTGTGTTGGTGTGACAGTATGTTTGGCATATGTCACACTTCATTACTGTTTCCTCTATCTGTTGACCCATGCCTGGCCAAAACATTATGTCCCTGGCCCTGTGATTGCTCTTCTCCACTCCGAAGTGTCCCATGTGTATGCACTGTAGCATGTCTGTTCTGAGCTTTGTGGAATGATTGTCTTCTCACATTTCAGAAGGATTCCATCAACCTCTGTGATTTCATCACGGTGGTTCCAGCATTCACTGATCAGTGGGTGACACTTTTTTCTCGTCTCCGGCCAGCCTGACCGAATGACCTGCTTGAGGGTGGACAGCTGCGTGTCCTGAGCTGTAGCTGCCTTGATGTCATCTAGCCTGTCTGCATTCACCGGTGCTGTGCTGATGATAGTGTGTACCTGGGTCTCCATAGCCTCAGCTAGTGAACTGTCCTCATCATCCATAGATTTTCTTGACAGCGTGTTGGCCACCGGGATCTCTTTGCCTGGTTTGTGGATGAGAGTTATGCTGTATTTCTGCAGCATGCGCTGTAGGCGTGGTGGTGCGAGGGCCAGTGGCTTGCCGAGTATAGTCTCTAGTGGCTTGTGGTCTGATTCCACAGTGACATGTTGCCCCTAGAGATATTCGTGGAATCTCTTACACCCGTAAAGGACTGCATAAAGCTCCTTCTCGATTTGGGCATAGTTCTGCTCCGTATTGTTGAGCAGCTTTGAGGCGTATGTAACTCCTGCATGATAGTTGCACCTAGGCCATTTTTCAATGTGTCCACTTGGAGTGTCACTTCCTTTTTGGGATCATAATAGGCCAACACTTGCCTCGGTTCATCTGTGATAGTCTCTTTCATCTGCTGAAATGCCTTCTCATGCTTTGTGTCCCCCGCATTTGAACTCTGTGTCACGTCTTAGCAGGTGTCTGAGTGGTGCACTCACCTCGGCCAGATTGGGAGCAAATCTAGCGAGGTAATTCACCATGCCGAGAATCGTCTCCAGCTCTGCCTCGTTTTCTGGCGGTTTCATGTCTCAGATAGCTTTCACCTTAAGGGGGTCTGGTTTCAGTCCATTGGCTGTGAGCTTATGTCCAAAGTAGCTCACTTCAGACACGTAGATGCAGCATTTGTCCGGGTTTAGCCTTACCCCTCTTTCCCTGGTCCGGCTGAGCATAGCTCTGAGGTTGCAGTCATGCTCCTCTTTCGTTTTCCGATGACGATGTAGTCCATGATGCCGGCAACTCCCTAGAGGCCCTCCTATGTCTCTTCTATCCTCCTCTGGAATTAATCCTGGGCAGACACGATGCCAAAAGGGAGCCTGTGAGAACGATATCTGCCAAATATGGTGTTAAAAGTAGTCAGCATTGCCGACTCCTCACTGAGCTTGATAGCCCAGTAGCCGATCTTGCATCCAATATGCTGAAATATTTTGCTCCAGATGTCACATCCTCGAGTGTGGGTACGAGGTAATACGGCCTTAGTATTGCTTTGTTTAAAGGCCGTGAGTCCAGGCATACACAGAGCTTGTGTGTTTTCGGCTTCTCACACGTTCTCACTAGGGCGTTAACCCACTGGGTAGGCTCAGTCACTTTACAGATTATGCTGTCCCTTTCCATGTTGTCTAGCTCTGTTTTTAGATGGTCTCTGAGGGCAAATGGTACCCTCCTTGGCAGGCAAACCACTGGTGCTATGCTAGGGTCTATTCTGAAACTGCACTCACCCTGGAATTCACAGATGCCTTTGAAAACATCTGAGTACTCACTCAATATGTCGACTGTGTGCCGCGCTCTTCTTTGCTGGTGTTGGTGACAGCGTATACCACCTTGATGAGTCCCAGGGCTTTACAAGCTTTGTAGCCTAGGATGGGTGGGCCGTTGCAGTCCATGATGTGAAACTTTTGGGCGGTTGACTTGTCCTTGTATCTACCTACCAGGTTGCAGTAACCATTCACTTTTAGAGGATGCCCCCCGTAGCCAAGTAGCTTACACTTGTCTTTAATCAGTGGTGTGCTGGGCATGAGCTCGTCTAAGTCTTTTGCAGGTATGACGCTCGTTTGTGCTCCGGTATCCAATTTGAATGTCAATTTTACATCCTGTGGTCCCAGTCCTATGTCTGCATATGCACTGTCCTCATCCTCCTCTTCTGCTGTGACAGTATCCATTTTTCAACAGTGTGTACATTTCTGCATACCTGCCAACACTCCCGATTTATGCGGGAGTCTCCCTATTTTTAACCCTTTCTCCTGCCCTGCTCCCGATTGATAATTTATCCCGCTATTCTCCCGATTCCAGAGTGATATGAGTGAAATGTTTGTTTCATGTATCGTGGTACGTACTTTGCAACCTGGCAACCCAACACAGCCCCGCCCAACGTGCCATACGTGCAATAGGGTGCGTGCAAATGGAAAACCTCCCGATTTTAAATGGAGAACCTCCCGACTTTTAGGGTCTCAAGGTTGACAAGTATGTTTCTGTGTCCTGTTTTACTTGGAGTATGGGACTTTGATTTACATGCTCTTGCAAAGTGTTTACATTTTCGGAACTTTAAACCCTTTGCTGGGCACTCTTTGGGCTTTCCTTTGGTCTGCTATAATTGTTATCAATCTTTAGTTTAGCTGATTGTAACGAGAGCTGTAACATGCTAATTCCCAGTATTTATTAAAGCTTGTTAACGATTACACAAGTTGTGATTTTTGTAGATAAGACACTCCTACACTAACATTAGCTGAAATGATTAACGTTACATTAAGCCTTTTGCATGACAACCTACCAACCGACTAAAGCCCCTTTCACCTGGAGTATGTTATGATGGATCCACCCCAGTGATCAAATCATTATGGGCTCAACTAGGAAGTTGAAAGTTGCAATGCCACTAAGGTACAACTCTACATCGCACCTGTGGTCCTCAACCAGAGTCTTCAGGTGCACGTGTTGTTTTACGACAGCGGATCACCGCCTCACCTGCATAATAATGCCACCACGGTATGAGTCAGGTGTATTAGGAGCTTGGCATGGTGGACATGTGAGCGACTCTGCGACAGGAGATGGTCATGCGTCCCTCACTGTGGTGACCAAACCATCGGTGATAGTGATGTGAATAATAATAACAATAATAACAATAATTATAATAATTATATACATATATAATAATAACAATAATAAAGGGCATACCTTTGCATTTGAAGTGTGTATACTGTGTCCACTTTGTTGTTGCCGTTCTCGCATGTACATAAATCTTTCGTGTACCAGTAGCTGTTTTCCGGTGCAGAATTGTGTCTTTAATTAGCGCTGTCATGGCTGTCATGGCTGTCAGGCTGGTGGAAAAAAACGCAGAATGAAGGCTGGTGGTCCGACGTCGAATGAACCCGGAAATAGGCGGGGCTGGGTTGGGGGTGTCCGTGCGGGTACGGCCTTCCCGTGTGTGGCCAATCAAAGCACTGGTAGTCGCGCAAGAGTCGCACGCTTGTGTGTATTGCACCTTGCACAAGTGGGTGCACACGGTTATGACAGCTCTGGAGAGCATGTGTGAGAAGCTTTTAGCACAAACTCCCCAACATGCTAGCAGCTTTTAGCACAAATCTACACAAATGTAGTCCTGAGGAAGATACATGTTACCATAGATACACGTCAACATGAATTCATGTTAGTATGGATGCACATCACCATAGATTTCTGTGTATTACTACTGCTTGTTCAGGGTTAGGTGTGTGTGTGTGTGTGTGTGTGAGAGAAAGAGAGAGAGAGAGAGAGAGAAAACGACAGGCATGTCTGTCACTCAGTTCCCAAAATAGTAATCTGCAATGTACACCTCTCTCTCTCTCTCTCTTTCTCTCTTATCTCTTTCCCTTCAACACACACACACACACACACACACCAGGCCAAGAGAGGGATCAGAGCTCAGCCAGTTTGGTGTCTGGGAGCAGGAGGGACCTGGTCTAGAAGGCTTCGTTCAGCCTGGAAACCAACAAAGACCAACAGAGAAACCAGAGGAGACCAGAGGAGACCAGTAGAGACCAAGGTTATTATAGTTTTGCATTTTTCATTAGTTTTTATTTTTATTTAGTTTTGACTTTTTGTTTTCAATTTCAGTTTAGTTTGAGTTTATTTTTAAAGTGGATTTGCTTTTTGAAAATGCTTAGTTCTAGTTTAGTTTTGATTAGTTTCAGTGTTAGTTTAGTCTTTTTTGTAATATGGGGTATTTGTCAGGGGCAAGATTCAAAAAGGTCAGAAAAAGTATTCTGTAATAAAAATTCAAATGGACACAACAACAACAACAACAGTATACAATGTAGATATGGGCACGAATATGTATTATACTGTGTTAATAACAGTCTACACAAGATGCAGCCTTAAGTGCAAAATGTGTGTAATTCTGCTTCTGAGGTGAGATGCAGGTGGTGTGCCAGGTAAATAGCCAATAGACTAAAGATACAAATGAACAGCGTATTAAACCCATTCATTAGCCACACATGACATTACTTGGGAGCCAGGAGTTTAAAAACCATGATTTCATATCCACCCAAAATTAGGGATGTTCATCATTAGTTGATGCTGCTAGTCGGCACCAGAAATATTAGTTTGTTAAACAGATTTTCAGATTTTCTGTTAAATGGAATTTCTGCTGAGATATGAATTGTGGAAGCATGCCATATACTATTGATTGATATACACATATAAGAATTAGACCATGCATGGTAAAAATTAATCAAAACCCATTAACTAACATTTAAAACATTTAATCATCAATCTAAGAATTAAATTTTCACAATTCACAATTCTCAACAGCGCTCTTCAGTAGTCAGTAGGCTAACTGCTGTCGGGTCAGGCGCTGCCGTTCACGATCAGTTGGTCTTTTCATGACTTCGTTTAAATCCCTTGTTTTAATTAGGCCTATATATAGAATAATAACCTTGGATGTATGAACGAGCTTGCGCTCCCGCTGAAGGATTGAACTCTGAAGCTGCGCACACACTGGCTAACGGCGCTCAGCCCGCCCTGTTCTAGTCGTTCCCAGAGGTACACCGTTGACAGGGGCGGATTTAGTCATTTTGGGGCCACAGGCAAATACAGGACAACATGACTGACCATGTCATGACGTCACAGAGAGAGAGCATTGCTGGCACCGTGTGTGTTTTTTCTCTTTTTTTGCGCTCGTGTTCTGTTTCTGTTGTTGTTTGTCTTGCTGTTGTTTTTCTGTTCCACTGCCTTCGCCCTAGCTGCCTTGCTCTCCCCAGCCCTCCCTGCTAACCGGCTAACTGGCTAACGCTCAACCACCTGGTCTGCCGGTTAAGTAGTGGAGCTGTCCTGCCTCTGCTCTGTACCCCCGCTATTCCCCCTGGACTATTTCCTCTCCCTGGACACTATCCCCCATTGGACTATTCTCATTATTATCTCGACTTCACCATCCCTGGCTGCTTTTCCCATCATACAATCAACAAGCACTGTGAGTAGCTACCGTCACTCCTCCTGTTTGTACTCCGTGCTGCGTTACACTAACCCATCTGTCAACTTCTGCTATGGCACCACTACTCAACCCTTTCCTGTTTCCACTAACTTTACCCCTGCTACTACTTCATGGATTTCCCTGGTATCTCTATTCCTTGTTTCCCATGATTAGCTTCCCCCCTCCCCTACACTACTCTCCCTGCAAACTTCTCCATCTCAACAAGAACTACCGGTTATCCCCTAACGCACTCATCTCCGCTCAGTCTGCTGGCGCCGTCGTTATCTTCTTCTCCCTCAATCAAGCATCCCCCTCTGGTTTTGGCTACATCTGTAAACTCCGCCCCTCCCGTCGGGGTGGTGGTCTTGCTGTTTTATTCAATTAGAATTTCAGGATCACAGAACTTTCTCTCCCCACAGTCTCATTTGAATTCCTAGCATTTAAAGCCTGTTGCTCAATGACTGTCATCCTCATCTACCGGCCACTCAAACCTAATTCATCTTTCCTGTCTGAACTCCTCACACTAACTTCATCTCTCTCCTCATGGTTCCTGCTGCTCTGTGATTTAAACATACATATTGATTCACCCACCTGTAAGTTTGCATCTGAATTCATCACCCTACTCGACAATTTCAACCTCACTCAGCATGTCACTCTCCCCACCCACGTTAAAGGTCATATCCTCAACCTAGTTTGTGCTGTTAATCTACCAGTATTCAACATCCACGCTTCTCCATTCCCCCTGTCAGATTATAATCTCATCGAGTTCACTATTCCATCCCCAACCCCTCATCCACAACTCCTCCGAAAAATAACCTTCCGCAACACAAAATCTATTGATCCCCTCCAACTCTGATCTGCTGTCCAACGCTCTCCCTGCTCTCCCCCTGGATCCAGCCCTCATCTCACCCGATGATCTCACCAATAACCTCAACACTGCCTTGTCTGCCTCCCTCAACACACTGGCCCCCCTCAACACAAAACTGTCTCCTTTAACACCTCTTCACCCTGGTTCACACCTGAACTTCGCAAGATGAAACAGACTGGCCACCAGATGGAACGACTCACCAAGAAAACATCACTCACTGTCCACCTTGAAGCCTACAAACCGCCCTGCTTACAAAGATGCCCTCTCCGCCACCAAGTCTGCCTATTTTTCCACCATCATCAACGACTCCAACCATAACCCCCAAGCCCTCTCTGCCGCCAAGTGTGCCTATTTTTCCACCATCATCAATGACTCCAACCATAACTCCCAGGCCCTCTTCGCCACTGTGAACAACCTCCTCAAGCCCCGTGCCAACCCCCTTTCCACCTCTACACTTGATCAATGCAACTCATTCCTTCAATTCTTCGATAAAATCACCACCATCAATAAATCACTGTCCCTTGCGTCTGACCTAGCAGCCCCTATTCCGGGCCCTCCTCTCTATCCCTCTTGACCTTCCTACCCCTCCACCCCATAGCCGCCTCTCCGGATTGGCCCCAGTTGCCCCTTCCATCATCTCTAAACTCATCAGCTCATCCAAACCCACAACCTGCTCCCTCGACCCCATCCCACCCCCCTGCTTAAGTCTTGCCTCCCTGTCCTATGCCCCTACCTCACCAACCTTTTCAACTCACTGTTCCATGGAATTGTCCCCTCCACCTTCAAAACTGCCGTCGTCATCCCAATCCTCAAAAAACCTGGTCTCAATCCTTCCTGCCTTAACCACTACTGGCCAATCTCCAATCTCCCCTTCCTCTCAAAAACCCTGGAACGCCTCATCGCCACACAACTCCAAACCAACCTGCACTCCAATAACCCAATTGAATCCCTCCCCCAAGACATCAACAACTTTTTGAGTCCCTCACACTTTTTCAATCCCACCTCAAGACCCATCTCTTCTCTTCTGCCTTCTCTTAACCCCCCCCCCCATCCATCTTTGTGTGCTCCTCCTGTCTGTCTCTTGTTCTGTCTCCCTCCCACTGCCCCCTGTGTAAAGCGACTTTGTCTTAAAAAAAGCGCTATATAAATCTCATTCATTATTATTACCTAGTGGCTCACAACTTACTTGGTTTTGAGACTTTTTGAGAACATTTTTGTTGTTTGTTGTTCTCCCCCTTTTTCAATCCTTATTTATAAGGATTCATAAGTAAGATCATGGGCAGTAAGATCACGGAATAGTCCAATGTAGTGGGGACT
>OMKN01038294.1:2341-13609 GCA_900302345.1 Melanonus zugmayeri | reverse complement strand
GATTGTACTTTGTGTTGATGAAGGAACCTTGACAAATGAAACAACACATTTGATGGGGACAACCATTTTGTTTTGTCGATTGTCGGTGCCAGATAGTAGGAAATAACGTGGCCCCAAGGTTATTTCAGATGTTCATACAGAAATTAAATGACTATATATCTGTTTACCGACGTGAGAGGATTCAATTCAGTTCTAATAAATTCCATTGAGAATGAAAATATATCTCATTAAAACCTCATCATCAACATCTTCAGGTATGTTGAATGAAACCAAGGTACATCTCATTTGTTTTAAGTGAACAATGCAATGGTGTTCAGTGATCAAACACACACACACACACACACACACATAGCAGCCTACCACACCACATAACCACTTGTGAAGAATGTTACAGAGAATTCCCAGCTGCACAAGGACAATTTCCTCTACGGTGGCTTTAGCATGCCGTGATCAAACAAGTTTATCAACAGACTCTATGCCCTCATCATACTTCACTCTGTTCCAAAGTGTAAATATCACAGGGCTCATTTACATGAGATCACTGGGATGTCTCCGAATGTGTTTGGACAGGCGCGCTGCTTCACTCTGTTCCACCGTGTTTTGTGTGTTGCCTAAGTAAATCTATTTAAGCCATGACCGACACAAGCTGGCCACTCCTGGTGCTGTATTGACTAAAACAAATTCTGGGTGGGCATTATAACGGCACATGGTCAAGCTGGACCTCACTGGCAGTGGCACACTCTGGCTCCGCTACACACACACACCGGCGAAATGGTTAACGGCTGTAGAGCCATGGCAATGCCACTACGCCTTGCCCTTTAACGGAATTGTAATTCCGGGCCCTTTTGTTCTTTACAAACCCCCTCTGAATAATGGAAGTTAATCATTATAGCTAAAGAGTAGGCCTATGTACGTATGTTGTCCGCGGGAGTTAAACACACACATACACACAAAAGCCCCACTGTGTGTTTGTGGTTGCATGTCAAAGCAGATATGAGTCATTGTTGGCTTACATTTTAAACTGGCGTTTCACGATCACGCCGTGCTTTCCTTTCTTCGTGTTTGTCGTGTTGGCAGCCGTACAGAAGAAGTCACGTCAGCTAGGGCTAGTTTACGTTGTTGTGTTGTTTCAAAGTCAAATAAAAAGCACCTGCGTGTGTGTATGCAAAACCTACGGCATGCGAGAGGGAGACATGTGCGCGGTTTACGCACATGCGTTCACACCGGTTTGATCTGAAACACGTCACTGAGGCTCAATGACTTAGGAATGCTTGACGTCAGTTTCTTTTCAATACAAACTGGCCCAAGGAGCACTGATGTGTTATTGCATGTTGCAGTGTCATTGTGCAGCGTCATGATGCTACCTGTGAACTATCTCATTTCTTCCTTCACCTCATTCTAAGCATACCACAAGGCATACCAATGCTGGGAAACTCTTTATTGTCAATTAAAATTGAGTAATAGACTAGACAATGGGCTAGAAAATACATTTGAGTTGAGTCAAAAACACATGTATTGGCCTGTTCAACATTCCTACTATTGTTTTACAACTGTCTTTACCTGATAACTCTAACTAACTAACTTAGTTAGTTAGTTAGTTATAGTGTAATAATAGGCCAAGTAACGACAATAAGAACTGATATATTGTTTTTTATGTTGATAGCAAAGTTGCATGTTGACAAAGCAGAATACTTTGGCACAATGTTACTGTGATTATCTTTCCAACAGAAGAACATTGTTACTGTGATTGACTGGACCCCATAGCCTTTTCCAAAAAGATGTAACTTTCCCCATTCTCATTCTAGCACTCAACACCAGTGGTGTTGTTGAGTGCCGCATATAAGCATACTACTTACTAACAGAACTGGTTTCAGTATCTTTAAACTAGCTTCTAAACCCATTGTGTGGGGTCTGTTTTGTGAACAGGCCCGGCAGCTCCACAGTACCACAAAGAGTAAACAAAGTCAAATTACAACTGTGCTGGGCTTAGGGTTGCCATCCCTCCCAGTTTTTTCCTGGATCGCTCTGGATTTTGGGTTGTCTCTACGGAAAGTATATCTATGTATTACTTTCTGTAGTGTACTTCTTCTCGTAAGTGTGTTTGACATCCAGCCAGAGAGAATTTGTATCCATTATAATACTTTAAAGATGGGGAACTCCGTCATACTAGCACATTTACAGGACATGGGACCACTTCCTCATTGAAGATGGGCGATACAGTCATAAAGGTGCGCCATTACACTTATTTTTCTTTCCCCCTCCCCTTTGTCTGAATCCACGATCCTCCGCTGACACTAAATCAAACCTGTGTGTTTTTGTCCTACAATAATACTGTCACTTCCATTGTACATTCTTCTCAAATCTCCATGCAAAGGTTACGATCCCCATGCAGTAGTTACTGCTTTATTGCACTCTTTTAGGTTTAAGAACAGATAAAGAATGAAGAAAGGTTCATGGCCTTAAAATGAATGATGTACACTTTACAATACGGGTACATTAATGAACCATTAATTAACATTAGTTAATGCAGTAATAAACATTATTATATAGCATTAGCATAGGGGTTAGGGTTAGTTAACTCTAACCCTATTAAATAATGTATAAATTAATGCCTTAGTTAACATGAACACCATTAGTAAACATGAACACCATTAGTAAATGATTACTAGTTAACTGTTAATTAACTGTTAGTTTTTGCTCATTACTACATTAACTAATGTTAATTAATGGTTAATGAATGTACCTGTATTGTAAAGTGTTACCCTAGTAATTAATAACAGTTTTAACAGGTACAATGTGCCAAATCGGTTTCTTTAATCTACAACCATCACTGGGCCACTTCATATAGCTGTTTGTGACAATGCATCATCCATTAACTTTTGAAGAGAAGAGTGTTTATTCCTTAAGATGTGTAGACGGTGACTGAGAGATTCAATCAATCTTGAGAAAGAACTGAAAAAAATACAACTAAATATATCTGCTCTCTGAGAAATTAATAATACCAACCCAACATCATGTGGTTAACTTTTAAATGGCCCAGGGCCATCAGAAATCATACGTGTCAAGCCCATCAAGGAAGTTAAAACTTTGCTCCGACTGTACATGCAGTGACATGTTTATGGGCCCTGAAAGAAGAATAAATATCATTTTCTGTGTGCGCACACATGCATGTGTGTGTGTGTGTGTGTGTGTGTGTGTCTGTATGTCTGTGTTTTCACCAGGTCTACAAACAGCATCCTGATATCTGTGCCAATTGCAACATTTAATTATTTCTACTAGATAATATAGGGCAGCCATATTAATCATTGAAATTAAAAAGGAGCTATATTTGTTGTCAGGAAAAGGAAAACAGCCCAGAGTTATCTGAAAACTTTTCATTTTTCCTTTTTTCTTTCTTTTACAGATCAAGGGGTGAATGAGTTTGATGGGTAGATGGGTTTTTATTCTTTAGGGACGGTAGGCGGATCATTTCCAATCATTTAAAGTTTGAACAAGAGTGATGGCCACACTGAAAAAGTGAGGGTAGTGCAGCTTTGAACCAACAGGCTACCAAACTCAAGCACTCGCTGAAGCCGCACACAAAGACCTCTGAGACTTTCTAGGAATGCCTGGTTTGTTCTATTGTAAACCTAAACAAAGCAAAACTAAACAGGAAATGTGCATGACAAAACACATATTCATATTGTTTCCAGAATGCAGCTGGATGTGGTTGTTGGTCAATAATAAAACAAACTATCAGAAGTTGTTTAGACAGTTACCATAGCAACACTGCTCTGCCTGGGGTCTCCCCCAAAATCTTAGATACTGTAATTTCACGGTGGTGATAAAAGCCCTGGTGAAAATATGCTCAACAATGTCAACCTTTGCAAGGATATACGATTGATGTTTATTAAAGCAGCCTTTCTCACAAAACTACAATAATGAATTATGCATTTAATCAATACAGATATGGGCTGTGCCATTGCAATACAAGGATGTGCAGTGCAATAATAGACCTTTGTTGTTCCATTATTAACCTCTTGGTCATTATGATGTGCGCACTGTGGGGGAGACAGAGAGGGATACTGGCCACGTGAACGGTTTCACCTTCCTATCGTGACCTTGCTTTAATAATAATAATAATAATAATAATAATAATGTTGTGTTATATTTGACATCATACATTTGGTATGATTATATCAAGATGCATCAACTGAATAAAAATAATAAGAATAAATAATAAAAAAAAAAGACTTGAGGCATTGATTGATTTTTGTGACAGTGACAACAATTTGCATTGGACACACATGGATCCTGTATTAAAAGAACAAAGGGATGGACGTGCTGTCCCCCGACCCGGGAGAGAGCACGCGCACCGGATGCTTCGCTGTGTTGACTTCCCGCTCGTGTGAGTTTTGTTTTGGTGGGATATGCGCATGGCTCCTCACGTAGCCGGCAGCAGCAGCAGTAGTACTAGCAGTAGTAGCAGCAGCGGTAGTACTCGCGGTAGTACTAGCGGTAGTAGTGGTAGCAGTAGTAGTAATGGTGTCCCCGTGAGCTCTGCCTTCTACCATACGCGGTGAAAGACAAGACACCGTTCGCCATGGCGGGAGTCTTCGACATTGATTTGGATCAACCGGACGAGAACGCGTCAGACGACGAGCTGGAGGAAGACGAGGGGGTGAGTCGGCTAAACGCTATCGATGAGGAGGAGGAGGAGGATGATGATGATGATGATGCTGATGCTGCTGCTGCTAGCATTTAGCATCGCGTAGAAAAAGGCCCCCCGAGTGGCTACGTGCCGAAGCTAGCAGATGCTATGAAAGCTACGAGTCCAACGCGCTCCCGGCACCGCGTCCCAAACGGTGGTCTCCGGTGTACCGGCACTTCCACTGTATAGTCTCGACACAACATTGAACGCACATATGATCTACGATATTAATAATAAGCCAATAAAGTTGTGTATATATAGTTGTCCCAATAGTTAGCCGGCATGGGCTAAAACTGTACAGTAATCCTGCTCCCTCCTCCATAACGACTTCCCACTAGTATACTATATTAATACTATGAACCCACTAGTATACTATATTAATACTATGAACCCACTAGTATACTATATTAATACTATGAACCCACTAGTATACTATATTAATACTATGAACCCACTAGTATACTATATTAATACTATGAACCCACTAGTATACTATATTAATACTATGAACCCACTAGTATACTATATTAATACTATGAACCCACTAGTATACTATATTAATACTATGAACCCACTAGTATACTATATTAATACTATTAACCCACTAGTATACTATATTAATACTATTAACCCACTAGTACCCTATATTAATACTATTAACCCACTAGTATACTATATTAATACTATTAACCCACTAGTATACTATATTAATACTATTAACCCACTAGTATACTATATTAATACTATTAACCCACTAGTACCCTATTAATACTACTAACCCACTAGTATACTATATTAATACTATTAACCCACTAGTATACTATATTAATACTATTAACCCACTAGTATACTATATTAATACTATTAACCCACTGTTATACTATATTAATACTATTAACCCTAACCTTGATACAGAGCACACCGAGGTCATCTAATGTTTGTCATCATCATTCCGCTCAGTCACCGTCATCCGTTCAATCCCTTTTAACTCTTGATAATAACACTTAAGTGGCCACTTTCCAATAAAGCATTATGTTATTTGTGTTTCATGTCGTTCTCAGGTGCAGCTCACTGAAGCCATGGAGCAGTGCGGTGGTGGCTTTGGATTGTGAGTACTTTGGTTAACATGACATGACATATTTTGTGACACATTAATAAAACACCGTAGGCCCTATAGGCTGTAGGCCCTGTACATTAAGTGCAAATATTGAGTGCATGAGGTTTTTCTTTCAGCAATATAGACGCCTGTGAGAAGTTTGAGATCTCAGAGAACATCAACAATGGCCCCGAGCCCATCAAGCCAGAATGTTTTGAGTTACTACGGGTTTTAGGAAAGGGTGGCTATGGAAAGGTAAAACAAAACACATTTTTATTGTTGTATCTAATGTAATGTTAATGAATTTGTTACATTTGTTGTTTGTTTATTTTAACTACCTACTATCTACGTCTACTCCATTCTATTCTATCAAGTGGATAACTTGCCACTCCTAGAGTTGCACAAAATGAAAAACAAATTGTTCTTTAGCTAATACAAATTGGGGAAAAGCACTTGTTGAAATTACTGCTTAAATAATGTTTAATTGAGTAAAGACTATGCTAGCCCATCACACAATTCTACCTGAATGTACCTGAATTCAATGCATATTATCATGACTCCAGGACCATAGAAGTGAAGTTGCTTTAGTAACTCCATGCATTGTATTTACAGGTCTTCCAAGTTCGGAAGGTGGCAGGTGCCAATTCGGGAAAAATATTTGCCATGAAAGTCTTGAAAAAGGTAATCCATGTGGCAATACAAGTGGGTGATCTAAAAGTTTTATTTGGTTGTTTATTCTTTAACCTAGACAACTAAATGCATTGTCATTGTTACATGGAGGATTATCACTAGGCTTAAAACCATTGCACTTCCAGAGTTAACCTCCAGATGGCGTGCTCTCTCATTTTACCTCCATTCTCTTAATTTACACAGCACTGGTTTCTGTCTTGGTTAATTCGGAATAAAAAAAGAAATTGTGAACAACAACAATCATCTTTGATGGGGGTTAAAATTGAAACAAAAAAATATATTTGCAACAAAAACGTTATGAGTATACAAATATGTTTGTCAGCAGAATGTCTTTCATTAGGGAGCCTGTTCACATTCCCAGAAAGGGTATGGTAAAGGTTTGGATAATTACCTTTAACGGCCGGGGAATACCACTTCCTATCCTGCATCTGTAACTGATGTTTGGAAGCACGCCGAAACGCACGCCAGCCTGTCTGACTTCAGAAAAGGCTCTTACCTCGTCTCTCTCGGTCTCTCAATTCAATTTAAATTCAAAAGAGCTTTATTTTTGGAAATTAACTTTTACATTCCCTAAGCAGTTTAAAAATCCAACAAAGGGAAAAATCACAAAGTACTATTAAAAAAAAAAATTACAGGTCTCTCTCTTTCTCCTTACTTCCCACAGGCCATGATCGTGCGCAATGCGAAGGACACGGCTCACACCAAAGCAGAGAGGAACATTCTGGAAGTGGTGAAACATCCGTTCATCGTGGACCTCATCTATGCCTTCCAGACTGGTGGCAAGTTGTACCTGATCCTGGAGTACCTCAGTGGTGAGGCTGTATACACAAATACACACGCGCAAAGTTTTTCTTTCACAAATGAATTCAAGTGCTTTGGTTTTGCTCATTAAAAAAAGGTCAAAGAATTTACATCTAGCATTTCAACAAGGCTACCCTGTGTTTCTTTTCTACTATTTCTACGACTATTTAGTAATTTAGCAGACACATTCAGGTCCAAAGCAACTTAACGGTGAATACAGAAACGTGTCAAAGGTTAAAGGTTGTTTGTTTATCTTCACGTCACATGTAGGCCTAGATCGCAACTGTAAGTCATAAAGGACCTTCTGTTGTCTGTCCTCAAGATAAACCGATTTCTAGATTTTCTTAGTTCCTCTTTGACCCCCCCTCTTTCCTTCCTTATCACTTGTCCCTGTCTGTTGTTGTTTTTATTGATGCAACTGTTGCATATTGATGCAACTGTTGCATAGCTAATGGCATAGCTGCCATTAGCTATGCAATACAGTGATTTTTTTTTTTTTAAACTGTGGGTCGCAATCCAGTTGGAGGTGGGTCGCATCCTGATGACACCCGAAAGGACTCTGATAGGATCACCAATTCCGGTGTGCTCAGAGTTTTCTAAACTCTGCGGTCGGGTCCCACGGACACACTTGAATTGTCTTTTGGGTCCCGAGATGAAAGGGTGTAAGAAGCCCTGCTCTAATACAACCTCTTTGACGGCCATTTTCCATGTGGTTTGTTGCAGGCGGGGAGCTGTTCATGCAGCTGGAGCGAGAGGGGATCTTCATGGAAGACACCGCGTGGTAGGACACGCTGTGATGTCACGCCAGTGCTCTGCTGGACAGCTGTTGTTGGCGTTTCCACTTCATACCACAGTGTCTTCTTCTCCGTAGACGATGAAAAAAAATCCTGGAAAAAATGTGTTTTGGCGTTCATTGTTTCCACACGTGACACTCATCGCTTTGGTTCCCCGTTAGTGTGTGTGTGTGTGTGTGTGTCTGAATACAGGTCGTTTTGTTAATCTTGTTAAGTGTTGAAAGCATGAAACCCATGAAACCCAGTTTTTCTGTCTAAATCAATTTGTTCTGAGAGAACCACATTTTGAGTCATGGCTTCATAACGATGTCCCTAACCCAAAATCATTTTTTATTGTTTCAACAGCTTCTACTTGGCTGAGATCTCCATGGCGCTGGGCCACCTGCACCAGAAGGGCATAATCTATCGAGACCTCAAGCCGGAGAACATCATGCTCAACAATAAAGGTGCCTACCGTCATCACTCCAGCCAATCAGGAGACAATCATGGGGAGAAAAAAAGTGTCATTATGAAACCTTCAAATTTTATCACCAACGCTATCTTCCTCTCCCGCCCCTCTAGGTCATGTGAAGTTGACTGACTTTGGCCTGTGCAAAGAGTCCATCCACGACGGCACAGTCACACACACCTTCTGCGGAACGATAGAGTACATGTACGTTTAATGTATTAATTATAAACCTATTTATTTTAACTTATTTATGTTTTCCCTGCAATGTATTTGACTTGCACATGACCATGGCTCACTTCTTCTCCTCCTCCTCCTCTTCCAGGGCCCCTGAGATCCTGACACGGAGTGGCCACAACCGGGCAGTGGACTGGTGGAGTCTGGGGGCCCTCATGTATGACATGCTCACTGGAGCTGTAAGTACACCCGCTGCCAGAAGGATAATTTATTTATAATATTTATAATATCAATACATATGTAGAATGCTTATACATGTTTTTTTTTTAATTTAACTTCTCCATAGTTCCATTAGATTTATTTTGTAAATATGTGTGTGTATTTATATTGTGGATATTCCACTTTATTCCAACATTTTTATTTTGTCTTGTTTCTGTTCTTTGCTGCTGTATCTTATATTTAGATGTTTGTTCATTGTATACTTTTTCTTTCTCCCCATGTAGCCGCCATTCACAGGAGAAAACCGAAAGAAAACCATTGACAAGATCTTGAAGTGCAAACTCAACCTCCCACCTTACCTCACCAAGGAGGCCAGAGAACTGCTCAAACGGGTAAAAGGAGTTTTATATTTAACATTATCCATTTCTCCACAATAGTGGTCTCATTACTTCACAATAATGGTCATATTCTAAAAAAATATAGCAAAAGTGTATATTGTGTATATATATATAAAATTGTATATACATGTATATGTATGTATGTATGTATACATATATTATGGTTATATCATGGTCGTTATAATTGGTCATTCTGTACCTTGAAATTCTTAGATGGTAAGTGTCATCTACAAAGTCGCATAGTAACGTTAATAAAGAAAAAAGCAACAGTAGCCTAGGTGTGAAATATGAGGTGCATAAAGTGTGCAGGCCAAGAACATTTACAAGATATACCGTACAATCATCCCATTTTAATAGTCCCCCCAGCACAATACAGTAACAATAGTGTCATTCCTCTGGAACGCTTTTAATGTGTAGTCCCATTCAGTCCCATAAGTCTCCCTCTCCCTGCTACAGCTGCTGAAACGCAACGCCTCCGCACGGCTGGGAGGAGGACCAGGAGACTCCTCTGAGGTCCAGGTGAGACCGAGGTCTTGGTAGTAAAATACCAAGCGGTGCTTTAATCCCCCTTTTTGTAATTGCTCGTGCTCTTGGAAGAGCAATATACTACTCCTACATAATGTGGAGTACGCAGCATCAATATCGGAGGATTGTATGGAACAAAACTCGGAAAGGGCCGTGATTGGCGGGACTCGAGACAGAAGAGGAAGCGGGGGAGGGGGGTATCAGGCAAAGACTGAAAAGACTCACAGTAAGGTATGTCCGCCACTCCCCTCCATTATGCTCGCTGACGTACGATCACTGCGCAACAAACTTGAGGCAAACGTAATATGCCAGTAGGCAGATCAAGAGGCCAGTTTGAAACCTGGCTCGATAGCACAATAGCCAACTCAGAACTTTCCCTGGAGCGCTTCGGAACCCTGATCTGACTAGACCGTGACACCTTCCCACAGGGCAGTGGGAAGAGCCATGGGGGGTGGTGTATGCATGTACATTAACAGGGCGGAGTAAGAGCGCTAATGCCAGGGAATCGTGTTGCACACCGGACATAGAGCTACTAGCCATTACATTAAGGGAGTTTGGACAGCTAGCTCTGATTTATTGTTTACATCCCTCCACCTAGCAACGTCAGAGGCTATGGCTGCATGTGCCCATCGCATCTCCGCGGTTCAGACTCCCCGGTTCTCATCTGTGATTTTAATGGTTGCAGACTTAACAAAACACTGCCAACATATCAACAGTGTGTTAAATGCACCACCAGAGCTAATAAAGCAATCGACCTCTGTTATGGTAACGTACAGAACGCATATGAAGAAAGCACATAAAACACCACCCAGCACAGCAGACCATAACGTGATACATCTCACCCCTGCCCACCCGACTAATTACAGAGAGGGGGCGTGTCTGGACGATGATACATGTGAGATGTTACAGGCCTGTTTTGACTGTACAGACTCGGAGGGGCTAACCCGCGAGGAGATGATAGTACCCACAAAAACATTTGGAATATCTTCAAACAATAAACCCTGGATTACGAAGGATCTTAAAACAACACTTAATCAAAAGAAAATGGCATTCATCTCAGGTACCACGGTTCAGTCAAAACGTATTAAAAATGAACTGAACAAACAAATCCAATGGGCCAAGTGTGTACAAGGAGAACTGACCAACATCAGTTTGATGTTGTGTTGTCAGTTCAGCCTCACCTGATGGGACAGAAACTGCTTCAAATGGACTTTAAGCCCCACCCGATTCTCTGGATCTTCTCATTTTTCACTGGGAGGCACCAGGTGGTCAGAGTCACTGTTCACCTCAACTCCAACACAAACATCTCCACCGGTGCACCCCGAGGTCATCTCACCCGCGCTCTTCACCCTCGACGCGGAATTCTGCAGGAGCTCGGACCCAGAGGTGACATGCGTCAAATACTCAGACGACACTGTCATTCTGGACATCAC
>OMKN01038246.1:9015-25289 GCA_900302345.1 Melanonus zugmayeri | reverse complement strand
AGCAGTCAAAACAGGCAGTCAATATGAGCCATGACATCCGCCAGACGAAAAACTGTTAAGAACTGAAGCACGCGGTTTGATGCTAAAAACAGGAACCTAACCATCTAAAAAATATATAAAATATGATGAACAACAACTGGGGACAAGCTGAGGCAAAGAATTTCAGTGAGACAAAAAGGTGTGATTATATCAGCTTACTGTCATCTGACAAGAAATAGAAAGATAGTTTCTGGTCTGTCACTTGTGAACTGCAGATCCTCCACAGCATACCATTCAACACATGGGACAACAGTGGCTCACAATCAGCCCAGTCTATCCGATTTGAATCTTGGATCTTTATTCTTGGGTGCTGAATTATTTAACAACAAGCCTTAGGACAACTAATTGCTCTTCGGCTCCTTTGGCTGCAAGGTATAAAGCAAATACCGCCCCAATATTTCACTCTCCCTGTTGCCATTACACTCCCTTAAACTAATACTGTGACATACATACAGTTATGAAATATCATCTTTCACAGTACAGGCAGGCCTATTCATTTCTGATCATAGATCATCACTGCAGTTATTGCGGCTATTTTAGGGCCGTCAGTAAGCTGCCCATCTCCACCTAACTAAACCCATAGTGCTGGGAAAGATCCACCTTTCTGTGACATTGTAAACAAGGCCACAACCAAGAGATTGAAATCTGCGACAACACACTTGCACAGCTGTTGACCGAGGGCGTGGGGGTGAGTTGGATGAGGTCCCGGTGCTAGAACAGATCATCACCGTGATTCCAATTCATGGGGAATGACAGGCCTTGGGAGACGATGACCGACGGCGATGGGGAGGAAAGGGGATGGGTGACATTAATCTATCATCCATCCCTCAAAGCTCCTTAACCTCCCCTCCCCCTCTACTGCGGTATGAAAACATAACTGTAATGAAAATCCCATCGATTGGTCTCAGGCTTTCTTTTAGATAAATTGAACAATTTCTTAACTCTTTGGAAGGCAAATGCTAAAAGCAAAGATGAAAGCCCCAGAGACATCCCAGCCCATGGGCGTACTCCATTAAGACATGGCAACCTCACACCATTATACACCAAATGGACATTTTTCTTCTTACAGGAAAAAAAAGAGCTTTTGTCTAAATTAAAACGCACTGATTACAGACGGAAATCAGCCAATTGGACTACTCAGGCAGACTAATTTGGCTAATCAAGGTCATCATTTTATTTTGTTGGCAACAGAAAAGTATAGTTCAAGTGTCTGTGAAATGTTGATAGCTAATGAATTATAAAAATATTTGTTCTTTGAATGGCAATTATTCCCCAGAACAACATACAGCAGAGACAATTACATTCCTCCTCACTGGCCTAGTTGTCTGGCGAATATACAGTACTCTTCATTATTCAACAACAATTAGCAAATGTTTTCTCCATTGCTTTAGTTTCTCTTTATCGAGACATTGACTCATGTAGCTCTGGTAATGGTTCTTTTACGAGCCAAATATGTGCTGACCCCACTATTAAAAGAAAGGTGAACATCTATATCTCATATTCACAGAACAACATCTATGTACTGACATAATTAAGTGATTTTTTTTTTAATTATTCGAGTTCTTATTCATCCCTTGATTCGCCTCACCTCAGAAACTGGGTAGAAGTTGGGAACCAAGTCAGGGAAAAAAATCCCAGGAATTTTTAGGGCCATATCAGCAGCCATTACTAAAAAGGACAAGGAGGGGTAAAGAAAGAAAAGTATTTTAGGGGACTGGAACACAGCCAGATATGTGGTCCCAAAAGGAGACAATGGTGAGCTGACGAGGGAAGTGACAAGACAGACACTGGGGGTGGATAACCATCTCCTCCCCCCAAACCATGTGCCCTCCTCCTCCTGCGTTTCTAAAATTAAAGATAGGGAGATAAGCAGGGTGACAATCTGGGTGTGGGATCTCCGGGCTCCGCCGGGGCTAATGGGACTTTAGAGGAAAATAGATCAGCCCAGCATCTCGGGGTCAAGGGTTTATTCGATGAAGTCCTATCACTGATGTCTGGTCTTCTCGCAGGCGCCGCCTATGTAGGGTTGGTACGTTTGTAATATCATACAAATTGCATCACAAAACTATCATGTATGTAACTATCTTGTGATATTGCCTATACCATATACCATATAGCAAGTGTTTAAGGTTACTCAGCAAGGCATTCTCAATGGCTAATTGTCTTGCATTTACATTTTTAAATGTTTTATTTCATTTAATTTATTTTCACTGCAATTCCAAGTTCCAATCTCCAACGTGGGGATGTGGGGATGGGCAAAATATCCACTGGCTCATGTATATTCAGTGAAGCTTGGTATTGCCAATTCCAATACAAACAACATCCTAAAATGATAGCAAAAAGCCATCTAATGGTAGCTTCAAATAATAACCTCCTTCATCACCAGTGTGGTGAATAAATAGCAGAGGTTTTCATCCTCCAACTGACAAACTTGACCAACTGGAGTGAAGAGCTCAACCGCGCAGCATCCATTTCTACCACTGTGCCGCCAACTGCTTGTGATGAATAACAAGTTATGTAGACATGCGTGGGTGGAGACTGTGAAAATCTCTCGCTTTCCATAAGACACAACAACAACAACAACATCTACAGACACTGAACTGTATAAAAAGGGTTTTAAAACGTATCTCTCTTAAACTAGACCCAAAAACCAAGCGGTGTCATATAGGCGAGTCATTTGTTGAATGAATAGTGAAGCGTTATCATGGGTGCATGCGCGTGCATTAATCTGCATAAAATATGTGCTATCTGGTATGTATTCCTGGTGCAGTGATATCACCGGTATTAGGCCTAATAAAGTCATCAGCAAATATAATGAGGCAAAAAAAAAGTTCACAGAGGCTAGGGTGTCACATGAGCTTTGGTGTGTCACACGAGCTTTGCTTTCATAAGGCGACATGTCGTGGGATTACCGGCGGTATTACAGCTAAACCTGTGGGACTAGGCGGCGATCACAGAGACGTTCGCATACATGGGCTAGCAGACATGCTGTGACCCAGGAAGTAGGGATGATGAAGAGCTAATAGACAAGACGGGTTTCCCGTTTATGAACATGGTTGGATGCGCGCACAGCGAGGGGGCAATACACCGTATTGTTACCATGAACTACTGTGGTCACGTTAGCGACTACAGTGTTGTAATCAATGTATTATATGTATTATAATGTATTATAAATGGTATTGTATTGCATTTTTCCTCGTAAAGCCTAAAGCACAATGGAGTGATAAAACACTATTTCCAGAAGTGAATGTGTTGGTTTGTCTTTCTTTTGCATATTACAGAATATATAATTTGCCCTCTTGTAAGTCTAAGAAGGCTGGCTTTAGTTAACTGGGTAACAAATTCTGATTCTGATTTATGAACATGGCTTTCATGGTTGAACCATCAACCTGTCCACATAACTTTGACAATATCAACGATGACTATGACAATAATATGTCAATGTAACAGTTACTCTAATGTGGCAATCATATTTCTATGAGTTATATTTCTAAGACAGCTAGGCTGTTGGGAATGGCAATTTTTAATTTTGTCTATTACTGGATTCTTATGCTATTCCTGTGTCATCAGGAAGGGAGAGATAGAATGCCTTACAGTACAAGGCCATATGCCTGGGAAACGAGGAAGAGGAAGACAAAGAAGAAAGTATATGGACGATGTGAAAGAACTAACAGCCCTAAATATAAGAGACATCACTGACGCTGCGAGGGATCGTTCAATGTGGGAAGCCATGAATGTGCAAGGCACCTGAAGAAGAAGATGCTATTCATGAAAATGAATGATTATTGGATGTCCAAATGGGCAACTATCGCATGGCCCGATAAAATCCACGCCATACAAATCATGAGATGCCTAATTATGTACCGTGTGTACATGTTCAAACTATGAAGTTGTACTTTGACACATGATCCGAGTTTTGTGTTGGAAGTGGGTGCTGCACAGACTCGCTGCCTTTTGGACTATGACTCCAATCCACCCTTTTAAAGACTTGGATCCTTAACCATCCTCTGTTTTTATTAAAGGGACGTAAATCCCATGGTATGTTCAACATTTTCCATCCCTGTTTTTTGCGATTAGCGCAGTTAACGGCACAACAAATCCTTGCCATCTTGACGGTTGTCTATCTGTTGTCTATGCTTTCTGCCGCCCGGTTGCGCGCGCATATCTGCTGTGATGTCGCCCAGAAACCATTCCTTTGAAGAAAAAAAGCTGGGAAAATAGCATATAAACGACAAGTCTATTCTGTAGGCGTAATGATTGGTGCTGGAAGATAGTGTTGCTAGCTAGAACAATTTCGAAGCAATTTAGGCCTGGGAACTAAGCTAATATGTACTGTACTGTACTGTTCTTTCACAAACTATTTTCCATTATGTGTGTAATATTTATTCAGGGGCTGATAAATTATATAGCGGAAACAAAATGAAATACCAATCAGGGTTTCCCACAAAAAAAGTTTAGCGGAGGGGGGAAACGCTTTCGAGAAAGAGCCAAGCAATAGCGTAGGGCTGTACCCTAAAATGTGAATCGTTGAAGCATTGTTCCGAGTTGACTCGAATTCTCTCAGTCAAACAATCGTGGGTTAAAAAAAATAAATCATGTGCATTATAATAACCAAATCCAACAGGATATAGAGGCTGCTGTAGGCAAGATTTGAGAGTCGGAAAGAGAGCAGAAGAGAGCAAGGTTTTGAAAATAAACCCCCAAGAAAATGCTCCCTCCTTCCCACCGCGGTCACGCTGGCTACACTTCGGAGAGGTGCGGTTATATAAGCATATTTTAAAAATTCCATACAAAAATGTAATCAAATTGTTATCAGCAAACTCCACCATATTCTTGTTCAACGTAATCATCAGGTATCTCTGTGATAATTTTCAAATTGTTTGACTGCAGCATTTTTTATAATTAGATGCTAAACTCATAACAATATCCCATTCAATTCAACATAGGCAGCAGATTTTTAAAATTCTATACAAAAATGTAATCAAATTGTTATCAGCAAACACCATATTCTTGTACATGTCCCCAAGTACCTCTGTGATGATTTTCAATTTTACTGCAGCATTTCTTGTATAAATTAGATGCTAAAGTCATACCCAATGTGTAGAAGTATAGATGGCTTGACTCCCTAAGTTTCTCTGCCATTGGAAGTGTTCATTCGCACCTGTGTTGGAGATTAGCTATGTGATTGACAGGCAAGATGGATTCCCCAAAGCAATCAGAGAAGAGATGCCCTGATTGGTCAGAAATGATGTGGGAAGTCTAAAAGTGAAATGGTCTCATACAGCACAGCACTAAAAACAGACAGACTGTTACTGTTACATTTACTTAAGTCACTTTTTGAATGAATTGAAGAGTAGTTTTAATGCTAAATACTTTTGACTTTTATTTGAGTATATTTGTGAAGACATTTTTTTAACTTTTACTCCGTTATATTTGGATACATTCATCGTGCTAGAGCTACTTTTATTTATTATTTTATGCATTCATGCACATTCAATTAAGAGGCAGGTGGCCAGCTGGTCCCAGGTCTGCTGGCGCTCTGTTATCCTACCGCAGCCACGCCTCCACATTACTCTGTTCAAAGCAGAATAATGGCTGAAGCTACAGCAGGAGTATGGCTTTCATTATTTTACTTTTACTATTACCTTGTGAGTCACTGAACCGGAACTGGCGTTTTCCATGGTAACTGGTATGCTAATCCTCTTTCTTAGAGCGATTTGGAAATAAAACATGTGGGAACACCAGCTGTTATACCTCAAACGGGATAATGTGATCATACCTCTGCCTTCTACTATCGAGAGATGGGAGGACGACCTGAAGAAGTGGCCTCAGATAACGTACACTAGCATATTTAGCTACTTTATTGACTCCGTTGCTACAGACGGTGAAGCGACGAACAATCTGAAAAGCTCTGAGGCGTATCAGTAATAAGGTCGGTTGCATTTTGTTAAAGGAGGTGGGACATAACCTTCTCTACCTTAAAGCAGACATAGAGCCTAGTCAGAGCCAACCTACATTGTCTAATGTAGGTTGACAATGCATTCAGACAGGTTAAGACAGGGATATCATGTACTGATGTGCAGACGAAGTGAAATGCAGGTGCAAGGAAGAATGTAAAGCTGAAAAATGTGAAGCACATAAACTTGAAACATCATAAAGCATAAACCAGACCACATTCATCCAGGCTCATCAGCATCAACGCCAGATCCCATACGTGTCATCTGCAGAAGGCTCCCCAAAACCTTTCAAGGATCACACAGAATTTAAAACGTACGTCAGTTCCTCCGTGATGGCCCCACTATTTCAGCTGCAGACAGATGGTCTCCTTCAGTGGTGTTAAAGATGTAGATGTAGAGAATAATGAGTCTTCTCAGAGCCAGTGTGATCTAGATACCCAATACGGATGCACTCCATGAGTGCAAAAAACAACTTTGTCGCAGGACAAAGTAAGCGAGAGCCAGTCAGTGCGGAAAAAAATCTGCAAGCCCCCACCAGCACGAGATAAAAGAGCGAAATTAAATGCCGCACACGATGGCGACGGCATCCAATCCCAGCTTCGCCAGAAATCATCATCATTATAGCACCAATGAGAAATAGAACTGTGTGTTCTGTCTATATATATATACAATATGCTAAGTCTACCAAATATATGAAATGTCCCTCAAAGGAATAGGCCTGTCTCTCAAATTGTAATAGGCAATAAATATAGGCCTAACACTAAATACAATCACTACATTCTTGTGTCGGACACACATCGCCATAAGTGAAGAGTATGGGGTTCTCAACAGCTTGATTCGTTATTATTCGTTCTTTCTTATAATGATATAGTTAAAAAGGTTAATGTCATTGTTGCCATTATTAATACAGTATATCCTACCTTATCTCCTAACAATGTAGGCATTTCCTTGTCTAGGCCAATGCACAAAATAAAGAAATCAAATAAATATTGCAGCACTCCTCGCCAATAAAATAAATAAAATATTTAAGCACACCATGCGCAAATACATAATACAAGACATCCAATAAACAATTCAGCACACTACTCAAATAAAAGAAATAAAAAGAATATGTAAGCACACCACATCAGTAATTAGCGCTATCACAGCTGTCAGGCTGGTGGAAAAAAAATAGGCAGGTCCGACCTAGACTGAACACGGAAATAAGCGGAGTTGGGTTGGGGGTGTCCGCGCAGGGACGGCCTTCGCGCGCATTTACCATCGAAGCACTGGAGTAGCACTCACGTGAATTTGCACTCGTACAAGTGGGTGCACACGACCCCACACAGAACACGGCACAACGCTAACCTGTAAGAAGTGTCTCACTTTTTATGAGACCATGTTTTTATGTCCAACTAAGCCCTGCGCAGGTGTAGAAGTTAACCGAAGAGACCCAGGTACAGAGTGCATCACAACTGTGGCATGATGCAAGGAAGCTGCGACTGACTGCCAGCACAGCAAAGAAAATCCCCAAACGGAGCACTACTAACCCACAAAAATTCCTGAATGAACACTCGCACCCCACCTTCACTGGCAACACTGCAACTAAATATGGAAAAGAAAATGAGGATAAAGCCATACAGCTCATGCAGGCTCAAGGGCACACTGTGGAGAGGAAAGGCCTGGTGGTGGGTCCTGACCATCCCTGTTTTGGAGCCAGCCCAGATGAAAATTTGGACTCAGCACAGCTCCTTGAGATTAAGTGTCCCCTAAAGAGCGCCATGTCACTTGCAGAGTTTCTTGGTAGGCCAAATGGTGACATCAGATGCTTAAGTGATGGGAGGAATCTCATTGTTCTCAATGGGCAAAGTGGATACTACGTCCAGGTGGGTGAAAAATATTGTTATCTTATAATGTGACAGATACTTGTGAACTTCATTAAAGAAAAATGTAAGCCATTTTATTTCACATTTATTGCAGAGTTAGACCTGAGTTTGACATTTCATTTGACAAAGAATATACAGATGCACACATGAAATACCGCCAGAATTTGTATTTTTCACTCATGCTTCCAAGATCAATGGATGATTTTGTTGCAAAAAAGATTAAGCTCCCAAATACCTGAATCTTTTGAAAATACAGTAAGCGGATAACAGCATGTAGTACACACAACACCAAGAGCACTGTCAAAACTTGACTTCTTTTAGTTTTTAGTGTTTTTAAAAACATAAAACCTTAAAGATCCCCTCCAGACATATTAGGACATACAACTGTGGGACAAGAAGAAAAACATTTTTACACAATTTTTTTTGTTTTGTTTTCTTTCTGGGGTAAAACTACATACAGCTCTTTACCTGTTGAGTGTTATGTATTAGAGGTACTGTAAGTGTAGCTGCACCTCATTACAGGTTTTGAAAATGTTAAATTAATTAAATGTGTGCGTTTAAGTGCAATATTAAATGTCTTCTCACTTTTCACTTGAAATAAGCTCACCTCTTAAATTCACTAGACCGGCACAGATCTTGAGTATTTTATACATTTTTGGGACCAAGTTAATTGGGACTGTTTGAGAAAGAATCTTGTACACCTTCAGATGCCTTATTACCCAACATGAATGTGAACATGAATGTGGGCGTGAGCAATACACCACGTGTGAGTGACCTCCTCATTAGTCAGCTGGCATCCTTTGCGTATGAATGCTGGCATGATTAAGTTCACCCTACCCTCTTCCAGCAAGACCCTAACTGTGAAACCATGGTCACCCATCACCTCATCTCCAGCACTCAAATAGTCCAGAAGCCCTGAGTTCTGTGGTATGTACTGTACCTGTCACAGCATTTGCCACCATAATCATCTGAAATTAACATGATCATTCCAGAGGGAGAAATTGCCACTAAATATTTCAGTGTTGTTGGCATAGTAATGACTGTATGATTCACTTCTAGAGTCCAGGTTATTGGCTTTCTGCAAGACAGTCTCTGTGCAGTCAATTACACAGATGGTGTTTGAAAAGTGTTCTTTAAAAGCTTGTGGCAACGTAGCTTTGATTCTTTCGCGATGCAGCCATAGAATAAGATCTGGTGTGTTCAGACATTATGTCTATCCACATTCTTGCTGACCTGACATTTTAAAACGTGTTAAATCAGCCATGACAAGGTTTTGTCTTAGTTTCATTAAGGTCATTAGGATTTGGTCCACAACAGGCATTGGTGAGGTAGGGGCAAATGGTTGTAGGCAGGATACAAGGGTGTGAAACTCAATGAGTGGAATACCTGTATACAAGAGGTTCACAGTTCACAATTATTAGGGCATGGAACATTATCACAGCTATAACTTAAAATTGTTGGATTGTGCTGCTAACACTATTTAGTTTTGATTACATGTATTTTAGCTTTAGTTTCTGAGAATATTTGTGAAAGATCTGGGGAGATTTTTTTTAAACTGCATCAGGGGGAAAAAATGTCTACACACATAACATTTTACGTAACTTGTATTGTAGTATTGCTACTTTTACTTAATACTTCCTCCACCACTGTTCCATTTTAAACTGTACAGAAAATAGTCAAACTAACTGGCTGTCATTACCGGACAAACTCTGAGTTAGCTGCGGTGTGCGCGTCACCGTCCGCGTAGCCAATCGGTGACGGACATCTCCACCTCAAGTGACTCATGAAATCTCCCTGACTCGGGAAACACACCCACGGTCTATTATGCACATTTTTTTTATGTATTTGCCAAATCATAATATAATATAGGAGACAACAAGCAAAGAATGTAATTTAATAGAGTATAATATGAATGTAATATATTTTGATCACACTTGAGAGATACAGACAGGTGTAAGTTCACTTCTTTACCTTTACCTGAGGAAGACCATCTGTAGTTGAAATAATTAATTCATATCCACATCAAATAAAATACTTGGGGGTGGGGGGGGGAAAGAGAGTGGTGTGTCGGTGTTTTTTTTCCTTTTCTTTTTTTTGTATTTCTTAAGGTACTCGCTACTCAAGTAATTATTTCAGTAAATACTTTTGTACTCTAACTCAAGTAGTTATTTTGATGACTACTATTAATTCCTACTTGTTTTTGCAAGGTAACAGTAGGCCTACTTTTACTTGAGTCGTTTTTGGCTACTCTACCCACCTCTGGAAACAGATATTCTAATACCTGACAGATCACTATGCCATTTTTTACAAATTACACTCAAATGATAACTCTTAGATCAAAGGTGGGCTAGATCTTGCCTACAGCACATTCTAATTGCATTAGGCTTATAGGCTATTAAGAGAAAATAATCATCATTATTGTTATATTATATGTTGGATCTAATGAGAGATCTACAATTAAAAGCTTTGATGGGCGAACGCTCTGCAACGGTGGGAAAAAAGTCTTTAAAAAGAGCTGTGCATGTTTATTCTATATTCACGCTCCGTGATGAAGTGATCTTAAGCGGGGAATGAATGGGACGATCCGTGGTGCAAGTCTAGCGGTGTTAACTGAACACTGAACGGCGAAACAATGGCATTAAGCGGGGCAAAAAGAGAGGCGATCCCCGGTCAGGTTCCAGCACCACGAGACCCGCGGGGACTTGGACCACTGAGCCTGCCTTTCGCTCCCCGCTTTAGATCGCCCCATTGCGGAGCGCTTATTGTGGATTTAGCGTAGTAATTAGCGTAGGCCTACACAAAAAACACAAATCTCAACAGGCAGGGATTACGCACACACCCACTCGCGCTGGTGAAAATGATTCTCTCTGTCGGTACTCAGGAGTGCATTTTTGCTGTTCTGCTAAATTGAATGGCGCCGCATTTGTTCTATAGGCCTACACTGAAACGCATAAATCGGTCAAACGCTTCTACCTTCTCTTTATCGATGGGGGTTTTGTCGTGATGAGCCGATGCATAGGCACAGTTTGCATTGGTTCAGGGGGCTTTTCACAAAGGTTTTCAAGAGACATTTTTCAAGGTAGACCTAGGTAGAGTGTTTCCCGAACTCTACCTTGTATGCAAGGATTTGCGGGGCCCTATCGCAGAGGGGCCCCAAGCCTTCTCTAATGAACCGATAGCCTTCCCAACCAAGTTCACCCGCCGTCTATGCTGCGGGGGTATACTTTACGGGTGTGTGTATATATATATAAAAACATATGTATAATAAAGATCTGTCAATTGCCTAATATCTGTGAAATATAGACTAACCACACAGTTAGAAACTACATACAAATAAACATTACAAAAATTTAAAAATACATTTAGCTTCTTTTTTTAATATATCGTTATTTCCATCATGATGGGAATAGGCAGGAAGCGATAACATTCTTATTATGTGCTGGTGATCTCCAAGAGAGAGTTTTCTCCAAGAGAAAATCTTCCTTGAAAACCTTCCGTTCACGACACACTTGGCGCTGAGGTACATTCGGGAAACAGTTATCTGGTTTACTGAATTACTATGGTAATTCTCACAATATTCCATCACTCATTAGTTGGGATATGAAAATTCACCTGCTGATTATTCATTTTCGTGTAAACGAAGCCTCTGTTGTACACATTTTTTCAACCCCCAACCTTAAAGTTCAAAGTGCGCCTGTGATCGGATGTGAACACCGTGCGTAATCAGACTGTAATCAGACCGGTCTCCACTGAGACCGGCCACTGTTTGATTTCATAGATGTATTATATTAATTATGGTATATTATATTAGCATATATTATAGTATATTAGGCTAATAGTAGCCTATGTTTTCTGTCAAATTGAATGCAGATGCTGACATGAACAGATGCGCACATTGTCGTCATATTGTGAAAAGTTCATTTGTTTGTAGAGGCAGTCGGTCATTTAGCCAAGGCGCCGCGCCTCGACTATAGACAGCTGTGGGAAACCCTGCCATTAATCTAATAATAAGGAAGCATGTCTGCTTCTCCTGAAATGGAACCTATTTTTTTTCCTCCACATTCGTTGGGTCAGGCCGGTGTTGTGACTGCGCGTGTCGCGGAGATGGAGATGTGGTGTGACATCACAGGGGTCGAGTGCCGCATTTCTGTAATGCGTTGCAGAAATATGACACTTACAACAATCCGACTTTGGATCCCTGACACACAAGCCAGCAGGGGACTCAGGGAACCAAAAAATATCTGTACAAAAAGTGATTACAGTCAGGAAAAAAAAGCTGAATCCAAAATCAAGCACTGTAGTGTTTTTAAATCTTAAGAGTACACCGACATGTACACTGAGCGATATCCTGTCTTTTGTTCAGAGTTAAGCTTACATGAAAAAAAAGACAAGAAATTAAGTTGGTTAAATGTTAACTAGGCTACTAAGATTACTTCCTCTGGATGTTGAGTTCCCAGACTTCTTTCTGCATCTCTTAAACCGTTACAACATTCAAATGTATAATTTATCTCCTGATTAGTTTAGTTTAGGCCTTGTATGTGGCAAGACTAGGCCTAATAATTATAATATATATATATACAAATAAATAAATTACATGAAAAGTAAAGAAAGAAAACAACAACCACACCAGTATAAAGACACTTTCTTGCAAATGAGCTTCTATTTAAATCCAATTAGCTGGATGTCACAGTGTAATAAAAAGCACAGGAAATGTATTATCATGCTAGTAAAAAAATAGAAATAAAGCAAGAAGACCACCAAGGTAATAGAAGTCTAGTATTTTTTTTTATTACATTTTGGTTCACGACTCTGTAACAAGCTACCATATTAAACAAACATGAAGTTACGGTTTACCCATCGCGTCAAGTTTTGCAGTACACATATTTTTGGTGAAGACTCTAATGGTAAAAACGCCTCCCAGTGCGAGAAACCAATGTGTCACCATAAACAGAACAGCATTTGTAAAATGCAGATATTTTACTGTTGGCGTAAAACATTTCATTGGACATTGATAACTGATCAGGATAAACCTTTGGATATAATAAAAAGTGAATTCCTCACCATCTTATTGATATGCGTGTATTTAAAAGTAATTATTAGTCAGAGTACTGTGGATAGCACAATTTCCTTTTAGATTGAATGTTGTGGATACACAAAGAAAAACCAGGGTACGTGCAACACACCAGCCAACTGATGTACTCCAGTTCAATCTATCTAACGTCTGACAGCCTTCACTGGCCAAATCGGTGGAAGAATTGACCTTGCTGCAATGCATGCGTTTTGTATGTCACCACGACAGTAGCTGGGGCTCATTCACCGGGATGCCTTTTCACTCCTTTTGTTTAATCACCTAGCCTCAAGCACATCTCACTCGAATTGCTCCTTGGTTCATATTCGTCATGACACTTCTTTGGCTATATGCGTCCGCGTCACGTCTGTCTGAGAACACCAGCTACACGTGCTCTAATGGAGGGGCTCTATTTTGTCTCCTTGTTGTGTGTGTGTGTGTGTGTGTGTGTGTGTGCGTCTTCTTACAAACCAGTCTTTGTTCCTCTTAGCGCAATCTGGAGACGCCATTAGTGGGAGAGGCAGACAGTGATGTTCAGTGACAGCAAACGACTTTTCTGGTCAGGAGAGTGCCCCCGGAGTCATAAGAATGTCACACAACCACATACACTCTCACACACCCTCCACTGTGATGGAATACAGCCCCCCACCCCCATCCAAGTTCACCTTTACTGTGGCTTCCTCAAAGGCGAGGAGGAGGAGGGGGGGATAATTGTACGACGGGGTCAGGGAGAGAAAACCCCCAACAGTTTGAGTCGTGATGCGGCGTTAGAATCCTCAACTGATCTGAAAAATAAATAAGATGAATGGAGTGGTGGAGGATGGTGGGGCAATTTATGCTGAACTTGGCAGCTTTTTGTTTGTTTCCCCCACAATTGTGACTATTGTCATCAAATTTGGGTTTGAGCAACAAAAAAAATAAATCTGCAACTGTGTAGCGGCTTAGCAGAACGATAAGAAGGAAAGTTACATGGCCTGTGTAAAGCTGATAAGTGAGCCTCAGCATAAATCAAACACCTTCTGGCAACTCTAATAATGTGTGGTGTCAGGCATCGTATGCTGAGGAAGGGTAGAAGAAGAATTCAGAGTAAAAAAAATAAAATAAAGTATCCTCTTTCATTGGTCCTGAAATTAAATTCTGCAGACCAGTCAGATTATGTCTTCTAAGTGAAATGCCTATGCTGTAGTTTGGTAGCACTGCTACAGAGCTATAGGGCATTTTTATGTTAAAAGACGTTTGTCATTCAGTAATTAGAATTTGGCGAAGGTTAATGAATGGTGCAGTGTATTACCAACCAATCTGTGGTTGTTTGACAGACAAATGGGGAAAAACCAACCGGTGGTTCATTTGTGGAGATCGCAGTGTGGAGAAGACCACAAGCCACTCTATAGGCGGTTAATGGGTTTACTTGGCTGCCTCATACTGGTGGGACCACGGGCCCTACTGTTTGCTTTAGGATCTGGCAAGATCCGCTAGGCTGTGGAAGCTCTATGCATCCACTCTGGCTTAGGATGGGGCCCAGAAAATATGGGCACGTTTTATGCTGCAGACGTCAACAACAGCAACAGAATCTTCAACACGATGCAAGTCGCAGTAGAAATGGTAGCTGGGTAAAATTTATATTATCGATAGCGCTCAAGTAAAAGCACATTGTCAAGTGCTTTTACTTCTAGACGTTTAACGTAAAGCTAATGACTAATACCTGCCAGTCTACCATCTTGTTTTAAACATAGGGAGAGAAAAAGATCAATAAAATCACTTGTGCTCCCAATGAAGGTACTGTCTCTTAACTAACACTGTCTTTTGAATAACTGTCAATACAATGATTCAACAAACCATTTTGAAAACTCAACTTTTGCAACCATGCTCATTATTTCTCATCATAAAATAAAATGAATGAAGCCAATAAGCCAGCCAACTTGAAAAAGGCTACTTCACTTGAGATTGATTAAAGTACAGGTAATTTGAGTTAATGATTGCATTTTGTTGAAAGGACCTTGAACTCGCTCCTCTAGTGCTTCGACTGTGAATCATTTCACAGTTTAACCTTATTCAAAAGCAACTTATAAAGAAAGTAGAAATTAGACTGGATTTACCACACCAAGATTTTTTTCCACCTACAAAATTGTACACAAAAAACCCACAACCGCAATTTGCATCCCTGAGGGAGAACCAAGTTGTTGCCATTTATTAACCAGTTCACAAACTAGTTAATAAATAATACATGATCTACAAACAACGTGCCTATTTGAGTAGTGTACCTGGAAATCAATGTCCCATTAACAGTGCAAACTGATGTTTGCTTTAAGATCTTTCATATGAACGCCGGTGCTGATGAGCAGCGGTCCGTATCCGTGTCACCAGGAAAGTGAGTCACGGTGACGCGTTTCACCTACAGTGTGTTTTTATGAGTGATGTCTTAACCTCCCCCCTGACTCATGGTTTAAGCAGCAACTCATGGCAGAGCAAACTCTCTCAAGACCTCTGACATATCCAAATAATAGTTTGTTGCTCTTTAAAGGAAAGTTAATTAGCTTGCTAGTTCATTTCTGAGCTATTCCCTAGCGTCGGTGTTAGCAGACAACTAAGTAGATTTGCTCTGTTGGTATGTGTAGAAGGCCTTAGCCTTAGGCTTAGGGGAGTACAGTATTTTAATGTGTATTTATTAAGAGAAGAGATTATACTGCGATTTAACTAAAATCCAGCATTGTTCAGCAGTGTACAGGATAAGAAAATGAAATCAAACAAATAAAACACATTTCAAAATATGTGGATTTTGAAACATCTATGGACTGTCTATGCATATCTATCTATCTATCTATATCTGTAGAAAAGAAGAAGGAAAAGCAGAAGGCACGTGATGAAAGGGAACCATCCACTTGCATTTTTTTTGGTCATGATTCATTCCACTGGAGTATAAGGACTTGAATGTGTTTCTGCCCGCATAGCGTTTCCGATAGACCTAGTCGAGGAAATCTGTTGGTTTACTTCTATTCGTTCGGGAATCTGTAATGTCCAAGCCGGTCCAAGTTTTCCTCAAAGAGAGGGTGTGGGGGAAACAATAACAGACGCGTCTTTATAGATCAGAGAGGCTGTTTCTTTTGCCGACGCACTGTTGACAGTTGTGAAAAAAGCTTTTCCGTTTTCTTTTTTAAAGGTTAAAGGTTTAATTAAATGTCCTTACTCTTTCCACATGTATAAAAAATATTGTTAAAATAAATACATTAATGACAATAGATGAGCCCCCCCCACACACACACTCACACACAAGAATACTTAGGTCTACCAGCTCAACCTTGAAGAGGGAAAAAACACCTCAGAAAAACAAATATGGCTGATTATTAT
>OMKN01038128.1:0-14733 GCA_900302345.1 Melanonus zugmayeri | reverse complement strand
AAATTAAAAAAATTGAACTGTTTTGGTGTGCTCGTTGGTCAAAGGTTTATTTTCCCTTAGTAAATATATGCCTCTTTCCGTTGTTATCGCGAGGAATTGCAGCTCAAGGGGTGAAGTGGAGCGCGAGAGGTTTCTACGTCGACGTTTCTAGGATGCTATAAAAAAAACATTTGCGGGCTCGTGCGCCTTACGACTGAAACACAGCAACAAAACGACTGGAAATGACATCCTAACGGCTTCTCCGCCGCACGTCTGCGGGGAACGACATCCTATATGTTCAGCAGCTGGACAGCTCCCGGTCGTGAGCCTCATATTCGTATTATTATTATTACTGGGCAGCACATGGAGTCCCTCGTGTGAGTGTGGGGGATGCCCTGTGAGCAGGCGCGAGTTGAGCGTCATGCCATCACTCTTTTAAAACGAGGCGTCGCTATCGGCATCGTTCAATGATAGCTAATCGTGTACGAGTGTGGTGCGGTTTAGCCAGCGATAGCGGTCTTCTGTGTTTAGGGGGAATCGCAGCCTACACACACACACGCGCGCGCGCGCACACACACACACACACACAGACGGAGAGGAGAGCTAGCTCTGTGCACAGCGATCACCGGCGATGGAGATGTGACCATCATCATCACTGCGAGGGCAAAGGAGTCACGACCACACTTTCCATAATGTAGAGCTGAGAAGGTAGGCTGTGCTTCGTTGAATTGAATCAAAAGAAACAGGTTAAAAAAATACAAAGGTCTACGTCTTTCTTTCTTTGTCCTGATTTCTAATTCGAGATCTACTATCACGAGTTACACTTGCCACTAAATCCTTTTGAGAATACCAAAACGGCGTTGCGTGGTGTTTAAACATGTTTACGGGAAATGCGTATAGGTGTAAGTAGCTATATAGGTATAGGTAGCACCTATAAGTAGCCTATAGGTGCTCTTTAGCTGTTAATGACTGAGTTATTTAGAATGCATTTTTGTCTAAGGAAATGTAAGAGACTGGTGTATAACTGCACGGCGCACACCTTAATTATGCTAATACACCGAGGCTTAATCCAACTGGACTTTATGTTGACATGCACGGTGATTACACGCACACCACGCAACACTGGCTTTGCTAATAGTGTGTGCATTCTTTAAGTAGTACATCAAATGCTGCACCATCATACTATCTGTATGTTATATATATATATATAGGCCTATATGTCTGAACTTCACACAAAATGTCCATGATTTTGGACGTGCACAACAAGCCTACACACTATAACCCCCACAACTTAAATGACGTGGATTGATTCATGTTGAGTGGTATTTCATCTTCTGTGCTGTACTCGGAGGCATCGCTCACAGGCTTTCTCTGTGCCTCGTTTACTACCCAGTGCAATGCTTTGTAAATCAATGTTACCTTCCTTGAGAAATGACTCCCAGTAGTGGTATTGATTGGAATTATATGATATAACATTATAATATATAACTATGTGGTTATATGTGAATCTGTGGTATATTTTGGGCTTGGTGTCTGGTCTTGAATGTCAGGTCCCTGCTTAGCAGCTGGAGAGGGTTCTCAGTGAATGGACTTGAGGCTCAATGCCGCTCTATCTCATGGCACAAAGAGCTAGCATCCTGCTGTACTTGCTATGCAAGAAGTGTGATGCTTATCTGGCTACTTCTGTTTAAAAACACACCTGGCTTCTTTTTCCTGCTGGTGGAATTTACTTTTTCTTCTACTTTATTTGCTCTTAGGAAAGGTAGGAGCCAAGGCCCACCTGTGGTTGAAAGCGGTGGAATTAAGAATCGGTGCTCGTTTTGTGTGTACGGAGGACATCCTATTCATCGCTCTATCAGGACTTCATCATCAACATGAGCAACCCTCAGTAAGTACAACACACGCCAATCACAACTGTTCACGCCAATCACAACTGCTGCTGCTGCTATGGTCTGGGAGGATGTCAAATATTAAACCCGATACACACGTATTACACACGATAACACTCTCTCACACACACACACACACACGCACACACCCAACAGACAGACACTCTCAGTGTGTGTGAGGATGAGATTAGAAGACGCGTAAACCTGTGTGTACATCCGGAGGGCTCTTTTGGTGAATGGCATTAACCAAGGGGATGGGGCCCCATCCAATCAGCCCTCCCATAAAGAATCATGGAGTAATTTGGCCCATTCCCAGCATGGCACACCCTACCTCCCCACCCCCCCCGTTAGCATTCAGGAGGGAGCTTTGCTTGTCATCGTCTCTTATTAATAATTACTCTGTGTGGTCCCCTAGACAGGCCTTGCATCCTGATGACATGGCTGAGCCAGAGAGAGAGAGAGAAGGAGGATGGGGGGGTGGCGAGGGGATGGAGCGGAGTGGAATGGAGTGGAGTTGTGTGGAGTGGAGTTGAGTGGAGTAGGGGATGAATGCAGAATGGGTTCAATCAGCTGTGTCTGCTGGTTAAAGGCGTAGCAGCAGTAGCAGCAGCGGTGGCGGTGTGGTGAACCCTGCACTGAAACCTCTACCCACCATCCACTATCTGGGTCTCGGATCGGCCCAGGCTCTTTGGTTGTGGTAGATGGCGTGCGCTTGATGAGCCGATCACACCGTTGCTAGAGGAGAACCGCTGCTGCACAACGTTGATGACCAGATAAACAAGCAAAGGGGTTTGTTGTAGTTGCTTTTTAGTGTTTGCTTGCAGCGCCACAAAAGCATGACATTACAAGCTGTTGGTCACTGGTGCCGCCTTGGCGCAATGACAGATGTGAAACATTCACTCAAGAGAGAGAGAGAGATCTGCGTTGAGAGCTATTTTCACATCTCTTTTAGACCGCCTATCCATCCATCCTATCCTATCTATCTATCTATCTATCTATCTATCTATCTATCTATCTCTATGCCTCAGTCTGCCCATCTGTCCATCTGTCTGACTGCCTGCCTGTCTATTTGCTTCCCTGTCTGTCTGCCTGTTTGCCCACCTAGACAGGAAGGGGAACATCAGATGCAGCATTATCCTCATATTACATTTGTTTCCATGTTTTCATTTGACTTTGTTAGGTAGTGTTTTGTTTTTTCCAACATTGAAACGATGCGACAGAGACACAGAACAGAACAAAACGATATATTCCATTCAGCATTTGGAGTCATCAAATTTTCATATGACATTATTTTCAATTGACTGTAGGCATCTAATGGGCACTGGTCTTTCCCAATATACTGAGTAAAACCGTGCATGCTCTGACAGAATATGCAATTGGTATTTATTACATATCCTTGTACAGCACTTATTGTATATATTAGACACACTAAAAGGGCCCTGTCTACATGCATCAAAACGCTCAATTCCGAGCCGCTGCGTGTATCCTCTCTCAACCGCAAAGAGAAAAAGTCCCAAGGATTGACTCCAATGTACAATTTTTTTGTACCCTTTATTGATGACATTGTATATCCACCCCCAGGGCCTCACACCCTGAAGGAGACCAGACGTTAGCTAAAAAGATCTGACTACTCTACAAGTGTACCATCGTGTCACGCTCCCCTGACTCAGGGATGCTGTTGGGAAGTCTGGGCTGTAGCCCACATGAGTGATCTGGCACCTTGGTCCTCTCTCTCTTTTACTCTGTCTGCGATGGGACCAGAACAGTGAATCGCCACGCTCCGAGGGGCGGCCAAGTGTCTGTATACAGGCTTATTGGGTGAGACAGTGTGGCACTGTTGTCGACAGCTGGCCAGGGAGAAAAAAAAATGTCGTGGCAGAAAGCACTCAGAATGACAATGATACCAGTGCCCTCTACACACACCACGCCACATTCATGCTGAGGCAGCGTTCTCAAATCCTTTTAAAGTCACACCGGAAGATCCTTCTTTTCTTTTGGAAGTACGTCTTCCGTGCCTGTATCTGACCGTGTCAGATACAGGGTATTACACTCGAAAATAGGATTTCTGACTAAATATTGATTGATGCTAAAGAATGTGTGTGTTTGAGAATTTAGTGCTAAAAGTTTTTTTTTCTACTGCAACTTTTACCACATTGGAGAGGAAAGGGATTGTGTGTGTGTGTGTGTGTGTGTGTGTGTGCGTGCGTGCATGCCCTATGTTAATCTTTCTGCTTCCTTGTGGCAATTGCTGATATTATATTGCCTCTGTTCAGACATTTCTCAGTATTCTTCACTGTGTTGGGAGTGTGAATCCTCTATCTCTCCCCTTTTCCCAGGATGGCAACCAGCCACTATACTGGAGTTGGCTTGGTCTTCGATGGTCTGGAAATGTGGTTTTGATGCACTGAGCAGTTTGTGTACATCATGGCCAATCATTGTCCTGGTTGCGGTCGGTCAGAGGTGCCAAGTGTACACATAAAACAGCAAGATGCACGGGTAGAATTATTCTACCGGATTGTTGAGATAAATAAAGCTAGCAGGGGTTCATGTGCAATAAATGCTGTGTACCGAAAAGGCAGGTTTGTTTCCACAGTTTATGTTCCAAGTGGTAACCCGTGAAGAGGAAAAGAGCTGACTAGTGTACGGCGTAACGCATGGCTGACCACAGCTGTAAGAAAAAAAAAACACCTTTACATTCAAGGGGAGAGAGCAGCTGCCTTTTCCTCTGCGGGCCTGACTATATTAACATTTTACAAAACTGAAGGTCTGCTCACTGATCTTTTCCTGGCCACCTCCTCCTTCGCCTGTTTGACCTTCACGTGTGTCTCGGATGGAGGCTCTTGGATTCACCAGCCCCAGTGGATTTTGTTCCCCATTGTTTTGTAATCGATGCCATCCACCTCTGTAGTGCTGGAGTCACTGAAGCCCGTACATTGACTTCTCTGGCCCACTAACTTTTCTATGTCTGTCTTTTTTATGGCATGGTTCCTGGCTCACTGGGACTTCATCAAGACAGACGATTTCCATTGAAAAAACAAACTTCTGTTTGAAAAAAAGCGCAGCGCATTGAAGTAGAAAAACAATGGCCTTGAGGCAGTACTCTGGTGTTTAATATGTATCTCGTTTGTACTTGGTGTGCCTCAGGGCTGCTCCCCAGGCCGGGGCCTCAGAGCTGGAAGTCATCTCCCAGCAGGTGGAGGAAGACAACCAGACTGGCGCCCCTGTCCAGCTGGTCAGCTTCACCTACAGAGACCTGCCTCTGGCTGCCCTGGATGTCTCACTGGCCGGGTCCCAGCTCATCTCAAACCCAGATGAAGAGGATAACAGAGATGGGTGAGGACCCCTACACATGCACACACACACACACACATACACACACGCACACACACACACACAATCATGCAGACACGTATTTACACACATAAAACTTGTATTACCGGTATGTGAAATGTGTATAATAACATCTCATTGGAAGTAATGAGTATAATAACAATGAAAGTATATATATTATAGTTATTAAATCAATGTTTTGCTTGATGTTTTTGATGCATCAGTTAAAACTATTATCTAAGATGGATGAGGAGTCACATTTGGCCCATTTCATTTGATGAATAACCTGTATGCATAATAGAATAAGTACAATCTATAATTTGCCTGTCCCTTGATGTCCCTATAATATCCCTGTTGCTCTGCCTTGAGCTTGTCATCATGCGTGATAATTACATTGAATGACTTTTTTTATTATCAGAAAATCAAACGATATTTGGCAATCAGCTTGTTGGTGTGCCAATAGAAAGTGTGTCAACTGACACGCATACCTAATATTCTGTGACACAGAATACTCCTTCGAGTCAAGACATGTTGCTCATTTTACAGTTACTGGCAGTGATTTGGTGCCATGTTGTCTGTGCACATGTCAGAGCCCTATTAGTGATATTTGTATCTGGCCACAGTGGCGTCTCGTCACCGGGTGAGTGTTATTTTCCGATCGCTGTGTCCCCACACCACGGGGGGCCCTGGTAGTAGACCTAGGCCAGGCCCTGCCCCGCCCCCATCTCGGCATCCCCCTGCAGAGAGCGTCCATTGCTCGCCTTTCAGGAAGTGTGACTCACGAACCCTCTGGCACGCGGCGGCGCCAGTGCCCATGCCGAGAGGGTGTACAAACAGCATAAGTTTTATCAGAGGACCCATCGTTATCAAGGCTACGGCGTCCAAGCCGTGGTGAGCGGGCCGACCGCGGTCCGCATGGACCTGTGCTGGTCTTCACCGCTTGGGGTTCGAAGGCTCCGTGGGGATCAGGGGACAGGGACAGATGGGTCCCGACTTGAGCCATCCTACTTCCTGTTACTCTCTCTTCTGTTTATATCTCTCTCTCTTCCTTTCTCTCACTCTCTCTCTCTCACACACACACATGCACACACATACACACACACACACACACATAAAAACATACCTTTGCCACCGCTGTGTATAATACACACTGCCCACAATCATCATGACTGCACAGGGTTGTGTGTGTGTGTGTGTGTGTGTGTGTGTGTGTGTGTATACATGTGTGTGTGTGTGTGTATCTGTGTGTATATGTGTGTGTGTATATGTGTGTGCTGGCAACCATGTGCAGTCCTGATGGATGTGGGCAGTGAGCATCAGAATGAGGCCAGATGACTCTCTGCTACTCTGGGATGTGACATTGTGGAGTGGAAGTGTCCCACTGTGCCAGGATGGCTCTCTGGAGCATTCATGATGTCAAAAAGCCATACTTGGAATAGCTGTGTTATTGCATAGGCCAAAGCTGTTCTTTAAAAGTCTGAATAAGTGGTTGTATAGTTTACCTGCTAATCCAGAAATATACAGAACATATCTCGTGGTATCCTGGCGTTTTCAATGAGCCTTCTTAGATTGGAATTCCTGATTTTCAAAACCCACAGGCGTTCCAAAACACGTTTGTCACTGTAGTTTCACTCATACCACAGGCCATTTTTTTCATAAAAACCACAACAGGTTTCTTCCACCTTTGTGACTCATGTGTGTTGCATCAGAGGAATGACAAAGGTAGGTTAGGTGATAGATAGGATAGGTTCTCTGAACCTATTAGCATTTGTGGGCATAATCGGTTCCATAAGCTAATGGTCCACTCTAGCCTATAGCCTGTTAGATCTGTTGCATAGGGATATCTCTTATGCTACAAACTTTGAGGCTAATATGAATCGTGGAACCCTACTATACTTGGGTGTGAAATCTTGCTATTGATTTTAAGTTTTAAGTCTGTATGTTTTAACAAGCCAATTTGAAGAGCATTCCTAGGATGTTTATTTACACACTAAAAAAATCTATATCTTCTTATTGATTTCAAGCACTGTTTTGTTGTTGTTGTTGTTGTTGTTGTGTTGCTCCATCCACATAAAACATGTGTTACATGTGATCCATGCGTGGCCTTGGTGGTGTTGTTGGGTCGGTCCGGGCGGATGTGCAAGCGTGGAGGAGGAGTACACGGTGGAGATGTGCATCCAGTCTCGCACGGCAGATTCACATCCACGCTTGCTACCATCAGACGTGGGCGGCTATGTAGGAGGTAGATGTTCTTGTGGACTATACAAGGGGCACAGGCAGTACTAGCTGTTTCTCTGCTAAGATGGATGGAATTATTAATACACTTTGTGCTTTGTCAATCCTTTTGCAGAAAATGTTGGTTAGACCATATATGCGAGTAACCTTGGATCCATAACACCCCACTCTGTGCCCACATTTTTACACAAAATATATTTTTTTAGTTTTACCTCTTGCCACAGAGACTTTAGTTTCCCCCCCAAAAAAAAGTAAACACAAAAAATATAAACACATGTCATTCTTCAGTTGCAGCACGTGAAGACCCTAATGAAATCAAGCAGATCCTATAAGAGATACAGGAAAGACATTGGTAGGTTTAGATTTGCATCTTTCTCAGTTCCAACCCCTTTGCGATAGCCTGACCTCCAGACTCTGTGGAGCCAAAGACTCTCTCCCCCAGCCTGATCCACTCAGCCCCCTCGCCATCTCCTCACTGCCTGCCTATCAGCTCCACACCAGCCTGGGATCTGCTGCAGCAGAGGCAGCAGCTGCAGCCAAAACAGCCATATGCCACAGCTCTCCAGAGAGAGAGAGAGAGAGAGAGAGAGAGAGAGAGAGAGAGAGAGAGAGAGAGAGAAAGCAAGAGGTGAGACACTGCAGCAATGACAGATGGATCATATAGGTCATCCTGCTGCTGTGACTGGAGGAGGAGGAGGAGGAATGGGCGAGAGAGATGAAGAAAAGGAAGAGAGAGGGAGAGAGGTGGCGGTGGTGGTGGTGGTAGGGGGGTTGCTCCCCACAAGTCCATTCACAAAGCTGCCAAAAATGACTTCCTTTGACAAATGTCATATCTGTCCATGTTAGACTTTATTGTGGGATTAACCTGGTGTGCTTTGCCAGGAGAGGCACAGGGGCCGGGGTGATACAGGGCTTCATAGTGAGTAGAATAGTTTATAGTAGTACGGTTTGGACAGGGCGGGACGAAGCCAAGATTTATTCCATCACTCAACTCAAGTCCCACCTAGCTTAAATTAATTTCTTGAATTGCTTATCCCGCCAATGTCTAGACATTACCTTCACTAACTATAAAGTATCCTGACATTGAGCCAATTGTGCATTAGAATGCCCCAGGATGTAATGTTCATGTCAGAATGGATCATTTGCAAACGTCTGCACCACAATACGTATCAAACTGCAGGCATTTGAATATATGTATGCATTGCAGCAGCAGCAGCTGCAGCAATATTTCCTGATTCCTTGAATCCAGAGCCTGAGTACTATACCTGTTCTATGTAGATGGATGTCTCAAAACGGGGGTGAGGGCATTTCCCTTTCACCCCCCCCCCCCCCCTCCTGTGACTCTATTTCCAACCACATGGAGCAACAGTCCCCTCCATCAAATTGTCTCCCTGGGCTGGCACCGTGTGCAGCACAATAGATACTATTTGAGTGCAAGGTTTGAGGGGTTTGTTAATATTCACAGACATGCAAAGTGTGAGATTGCTTTTTGGGCTGAGAGCGAGAGGGATCAAGTGTCCTGGTGGAAAACCCATTTATCAGGAACAGCCTGTCTTTCCGTGCTGAACATCAAGTCATCCATCTCCATTTGCCTCGTGCGTGTGCGGCCCATTTCTCTGCCTAAACCGCCTCTCGGTCCCTCTATGTGAGGCAGACCAACGTTATGTAGCAGGGTATCAAACACAAGAACAAAAGGGGAGTATAGGAGAGGGATACACCATGAAGTATGCACAGCATGTCCATGATTGCAAGCTGATTGCAAGCCGATGCATTTGTATCGCAGTGCCGAAATGCTTTTACAAACCTCTGATAATGGAACACGCTATAGGATCTACGTTCAAGAGACGAGCAGGGACAAGCCTCTTTTCATGCTGCCATCTGATATTAATTATCAATTCATTTGACTTGCTAAGTTGCCGCAAAGCATTTCAAGTGATGAATGTTGAATGGATATGGAGGCTCTGAAATGCAGAATTGATTACCTATGATAAGATTACATGGAGCACCGCTGAACGCATTCAGCACTACTAAGCCATATTTCTTTCATCACAAGTTTCTATGCTACTATTATGATATGACAGCTGAGTCAGCAGTTATTGCAAAAGGGGGGCATTTGTCTTCGTTTCTTTTTTTCTTCAGAAAGAAAATCGCAGGCAGGCAAAAAGCATATATTATGTATCGTGTAAAAATGGCTGTCCAAGTGCAGGAAGTAACGTGCGAGCTCAAACGAGCTAAATGAAATGAAGAGAGTCCTCCGACATCTGCTGTTCGCCTGCCTGCCGGCACACAGTCGTGGTCCATTTTCCACTCTGCCTGTGTCTGCTGACTTCAGCAGATTGGTGCCAATTGGTTGGGAGTTGAATCACAAGACATGGTGATCACAACAGCACTAGATAGAGAGAGAGAGAGAGAGAGAGAGAGGGAGAGCAATTGAAAATTGATGGAAAAGTTTGAGCTTCAGTCAAACTCACTTGTATGTAAACGCACCTGAAGACACTTAACACTTAACACACAAAATCCTGTGATTCGACAGGGATGCAATGATGCAAATCTATTTCATATGACTGTATCTAGTTAAGATATCTAGTTATGGCCCTGTGTTTGTAATGGAGCTTGATGTCTGGATGTGCTCAAGACAGCAGTTCCTTTAAAACATTGACTCTCCTTGGTAGAAGTGAGTCTATTCAAATGTGGACAAATCTGCGCAGTGGAGCATTGCAGTGGCTAGGGTGCATTTGTTCCTCAATGTCCTAGCTCCATAATGACCCCTTGGACCACCGGTATTCATTGTAAGTTGCTTTGGATTCAAGTGTCTACTACAGTGTCTCCTAGTGTGCGGGCCTCAAATAATTTCAGTATTGTCAACTGTGACAACAAGCACTTCAGACTTACAACCCATGGCTGTCTCTGCAGTTTTCTAATGGACACGCAAACAGGGAGTGTAACTCCCATGTGACTCACCCTTAACGTCTTTATATTATGTTTCAGCTTGTCTCAATTAGAGGCATAATGAAAGAGATGCCGCTGGAGACGGTTCTTCCTCCTCAGTAAGGCCGTAAAGGTCTCGTGGACCGGAAAGCTCTGTCCTGTTGTCTTTCTACCTGATGCATCTCTGTTCCACTGCCAGGACAGGTGTGTTGTGGGGCCGGATATTACGACCACCGGTGTTGTTTACAAGCATGCTGTCATGCCTTTAGTTTCAGGGGTCCTTATTGATCAGGGCTAATTCGTTTCTGCCTCTGCAGCTGCTGTCTGTTCATCTTCGATCGTTCCCTCTGTACCTGCTTGCAGGATGCTGGATGTCTTTATAAAGCTGTCCGCCCATAAACGCTAGCCTATCTCTCTCGTTTCCTGTTTCCCACAATGTTCTTAATGGAGAGTGCGGTGTGTGTGTGTGTGTGCATGTGCATAGGTCCTATGTGTTTGCGTGTGTGCGTGTGTGTGTGGGTTTGGGTGCATTCATGCATTGAGTGTGTTTGTGCGATGGTTGGTTATGTATGTGTGTGTGTGAGTTTGGGTGCATTCCTGCATTGAGTGTGTGTTTGTGCGACGGTTGGTTATGTGTGTGTGTTTGGTGTGCGTTCCTGCATTGCCCGTGTGTTTGTGCGACGGCTCTCTCTGTGGGGTTACCCGTTTGATCCACACTCGCCGTGACCCCATGCAGAGAGTGCAGTGGTTTCCCCTCGCTAACTCCGCTCCACCACCCCCTGAAAGCGGCCTCACTTCTTCCTCATAAATACTTACCCTCAGTGTTCAACATTTAATGTGGTTTTCCCCCAAATTAAGTTTCATTCAGCTCCCAGTGATTCATCATCACCATTTACTCTCCCCCAGACGGGGTCTTGCTTTACTGCTTTATTAAATTAATACCTTTTCTCTGCGGCTTGGAGTGGAGTCCTGAATGAATTACGTTCCCATACAGTGTGGGCTAATATATTATTTTACCTCTGAAAGGGAAATTATCTTTTTATTTATTTATTTTTTACCATGAACCACTCGTTCAGCATGTTAACTACACTTGGGTGGTGTACGGTGAGATGAGCCGGCGGTTTCCCAATCATGTGCAGAGGATTCTCCTTCCAATGAGGTCATCGACACATTCGATGACTTCACTCCATCACATCTAAAATGCAGCGAGCTCGCAGGTTGCCGATGACAGTAAACTTAACCAATGTGTTGGATTATGGGTAAGGTCACACACTTTTATATGTACACATGAATACCACTCCCTGGTGTGTACGTGTGGATAGTGTTTGCATCAAGCGCTCTGTGTTTTAGATGGTAAAGAGGAACGGGATATGTTTGCACAACCGCAATAAGCGCATGAACGGGCACATCAGTGTCCGGGCATTCTACAGTGAATCAAGTATTGCTTAATTTAACAGGGAATCCGTTTTCCTCCAACTTCCCCTTTCACTGGCTTCCTCTTCAACTCTTGGCTATTTGTCTCCAGGTTTGAATTGCATCCTAATGACTTTTAAAAGTGGCTATTGCTCCTTTACTTCCATTCTCTGTGTACCCCCCACCACCACCTCTCTTTCTCTTGAGCTGAAAAGGGAGAGGGAAGGATGGAATAAATCCTATTCCTCTTTAGTCCCCAGACAGATGTTCCCAATGGCTTTCCTGCTTTGGGCAACAGGTGACAAGAGATAGCTTCTATTTGTTTGAATGAACCAAACCAGGGCCACAGTTCTCCATTCGTCGCCCCGGAGAATGACACACGGACACTTTTCTTCTGCTCTCCCCATCCTTCCTCTCTGTGATCATGTCTGACTCGTGGCTTTGAATACAAAGTTGTGATGGAGAGCGGGAGAGCCTGTGTGCCTCCTGGGGGGGATTTGTCATTATTTATTGACAATAAATCCCCACACGGTCTCAGCCAATCACTGCTCTCCACCGCGGCGTAGGGAGAGCATGTGTAAAGTCACAGTGTGGGATTTAGGGGGGAGTCCTGAAGAAAATCTACCAGACAAAAATGTGGAGGCAGTCACTCTCCAAATAAATGGAAAAAAGACAAGTGAGAGAGGACAAGTCGTAGACTAGCTGCTCGATTATCCAGGAGGTAACGGTCTGTATGACATACACTTCAGACTGCAGTTTTAAAGAGAATACAATGCTAGGGCTGTAAAAGAATCAATCCTAAAATGGCAATCAAACTGCATGGATTTTGAACTGATCAATTTTTTAGGCAATCAATTACAAAAATTATACAGTGAGTTTCTTTACTCACAATATACATTGTAACCTAAATCATGAGATTTCAATCATACTTAGTAGCACTCACCTTTTTACCTGAGGATGATACTGTGTGCCAATAGCCACCAGCTGGCATAGATTGAGCACCACAGTGGGAAACGGGACAGATCCACCACATGGTCAGACAGCTAACCAGCTAACCTCTAAACCATAGAGGTTGGTTAGGGTTTTTAGCTCCAATCTCATCAGCATCTGTGACTTAATTTGCACAATTATGTAAACCCTGAAATACATGGTAGATTATACCTCATTTGAATAAAATTCACTTTTGTTTTTAAATACTTCCTTTTTTTGTATTTTTTATTTTTTTTATTTTTTTATTTTACTTTTGTATATATTGTCTCTGATAATAGCATTAAACTACCCATTAAAACAGCACATCCTATCTGTTCTTAAAATGCATTTCACTGGTAGAAAATACCATCCCTGTGAAAATGGCAATGGTACAATTAAGGATAAACTAATAATGTTAAAGAGAGATCAGATTGTGGCTCAATTTGAATCAAGAATAGCATACTGTATTCTGACCTGTACATAACATATCTTATATCTGAAAATATATGAGAACATTGATCAATACATTTTAAACCTGAATCAATTCCAGGTTGCATAGCCTTAGGAGGTCATATCTTGAGACTTTCAATGTATTTATTATATTTATTTAGATTTCTTTGACCTTGTGTTCTTCAAATATTTTCTTGTATATATTTTCAGTTTTAAGCTAGAAAAACAATAACACTTAAACTTATTCCATCTTTTCTCTTTCCCGGGCTCCACTTCTTTTTATTTTCCTTTGTGGTATTTTCAAGATTAAGTATAGGCTACGCAATAATTTGATTCATAAAACCTTTGACCCCACCTCTACCTCAACCTTTTCACTTGGATGCAACAAAACAACTCCCTGCGTCATCCAGGTAGAACGACCCGCCTCCAAAACGTCACCGAAGTGTATCAAGAGTGTTTCTTTCATCCACTTAATGTATTCATAAGGTATGCTTAACGATCCTGTGACACGGAGGACCAAGAGTATGGGTGTTTTAATTCCAACCAATCACAGCAGCTGATTTGAATGATTATCACTTTCAGCCTTAGGTGCTTATCATTGAGTCAGGCTGGTGTGGTCATCAATTGTAAGGAAACCCTGCTGAACAGCACAGGATTGGCCACCCTTGCTGTCGAGAGTCTGTGATTTGTGGGTAATGCTTTCAGTAATGCTTTCATGAATATTAATTGGCAAAATGGTGGTTTTTGATGGTTGGTTTATTTGACAGCCAAACTAGTAACATAAATAAAAGGCCTATTCATTTATGAGAGAAAGTCGGATTGACTGAAACATGGAGTCAGCTAAATTGATTCTTAACCCTGCAAGTTTTAAGGTTAAACATATTCCTGTTTGACTACATGATTTTTAAAAGTTCAACATTTTATTCTATATTTAATTCAACATATTTGCGTAAATCCTCGGGGCAGTTTGCCCTTAAAAAAATACAATTGCCCTCTAAATTGGGTTGACGGGGGCATTTAAAATACATTTTTAAGTTAACTTCTGTATTTCACTATTGTACTTTATTGTACGTCATTGAATATTGGTCTGTCAACATAGAAAGAAATAAGGTATTTCTCATCATTTAATAAAATCGCCCTGGAAATGATCCAAAATGCCCCCAAAACGTATTTCATGGGGGCAAAAAAAAGCCCTTGTTGAAAAAAGTGAATTTCCTTTCCTGTTCATAATATTGACTACAGGTCTGTTCCATTTAGTTGTACTTGTCACACTTGCCCTCATAAAGTAACCATACTGCATTCTTCTACTCTGGCCCAACTCGATACTACACACACACACACACACACACACACACACACAGTTTTACCAGTTATGACATCATGACAAGGGTCCTGTTTTCAATGTGACATCATGTCTTAGGTTCTCTCCCTCTCTCCCTCTCCATCATGTTCTCTCTCGGTCACGTGTTTCCAGGTCCAACTGGCTGAAGCCGTGCTGCGGCCGCAGGGCGGCACTGTGGCAGGTGTGTCTGCTGTCCCC
>OMKN01038107.1:2088-13960 GCA_900302345.1 Melanonus zugmayeri | reverse complement strand
TACGTACCGGTGTGCGCGTAGGACACGGGTACTTTCCATATGCTGAAGTGGGCAGAAACGGAAGCAAAGTATTTCCCAAAAGCCAAAGGGATGATATACCAGCGGAAATATCTGCTCGGCAGCTCGATCTTCGGGACTCCCCATGCCCGTAGCAACGGTGGAAGGAAGATGACGATCGAGAAGATGTGGAAGAGCGAGACCGTGACGGGATACGGGAAGCCATTGAGGATGATCTTATTCACTATGTTTCCCCCCGAGCTCACGGTGTACCAGCACACGCACAGGAACACTATCCGGACCCCTTCTTTAACCGGGGGACGCTCCACCGCAGCCATCTTCCACCTCAGTTTCTCCGGCGGTCGGGAAGATTGCGAAAGTGAGACGTGGAGCGCGGCGTACGTCACTTCCCCTCGTCGGCTCGCCAGCCCGGAAGTCATCTGGCCCAGGGTCTCATGCTTCTCTAGACTACAATGAACACGTTTTCTCGTCTAGCCCGCTCGGCGACATTACCCGGATAGCTTCATCCTGTCGGTCTAGTGTACTTATGGGAATGTCTTTATTGCATGCTTGTAATAAAGACAACTTCGTCATCTTTCTTTATTATTGACCCGTTAGGGGTGTTGAATACAAACCCGAAGCTAGATTTAGTCATCTATGGATATGGGTAAATACAATGGTTATTGCAAACAAGTATGTTTACGGGGCTAAGGCCTAAGCGCCTGAATAAGACCATATCCTCAAGAAGTACTAGTTTAGGAATGAGGTCTGCATGGTAGCATCACCTCAACTAAATTAGAACATCAATTACACATCAATTGCAAGGGACAAGAAATTCACAATTGAAGCATTTTTTTATTAACACTTATCAACACGTCCACTGAAAAGGACTAAGTAGCAAATATGTTCTCTTGTATTCGACGAACACAAAAGGCTGTTTCTGTACATTCACTAAGGCTCTGTTTTAGGGAAATCCCAGGTTTCCATAAGGCAAACGATATTTAAAGGAATGGTATCAAGTACATTTTCCAGCATATTATTATATTTCCATTTTCCTCACAGTACAAAATGCATTATTGTAACATCCTCTGGCCTCCATTGTGAATTAATATTTTACAACCAAAATACCCAGGAAGAGGCAAATACTAAACAAAAAAAAGTTCACATTATAAAAATGTGTAATTTTTAGCGAATTTCCCTGTGTAGGATATGATGGTGTTGGCAAAATAACAGTCTGGAATGTTGCCATCACATTAGCTAATCAAATCTATAATCAAAGAACAAATGTTTCTGCCAAGCCTCAATAGCTTTGTATAGGTACTAGGTAGCGAACAAGTATAAAATATTGAATTCATACGCGATGGCCACATTTTTGGTTGAAGCAACACAGACCGTTCCAGCTGAGATTGAATCAGTTTGGTATTGCATCCGTCAAACCGCAGTCACATACCCTGGAGAAGACAACTTCGTTATTCCTTTGTAGAATTGTTGGGATCTGCCTTCACATTTCAGGATCAACAGGGAAAATAATAATAAAATGAAGCAGCACTTGTTGTGGTTTAAATGCTTTTAAGTTACTTTACCGGGTATTTCAGGACAAGGTTTATACAGGAGGTAGTGTGTAATGATTTAAAAGTTGAAAATGAATCTTTCAGTTGTGAATTTTTACCAACATGAAAATGGTGCCCAACAATTCTATAAATGTCTAATCTCATCTTCTGAATGTGCGCCAACTGAACGTATAACAACCTAATTTTCCTCAGCAATGCCAACGATCACCAACATATGGGGGCGGGTGGGGTCAGTATTGTAATGGGTCTTGTGAACTAGATCTCTACAGTCGTGTTAACCGCCAACTCTTGAGCTGGCAGATTCTGCATAGCCTTACTTTAGTTATCAGCCTTACACAAGACTTCTAAAAACTTTAACGATGGTGCAGCTAAGCCATGTCCCATCAACCTGTAGGCCGCTTCCCTCCAATGTGCAAAGGAGCAGGGAAGGGTTATGAAATGCGGTCAAGACATCCAAACCTTGCCCTTGTATTGGAGAAGCAATAAGGACACCACTTAGAAATCAGAAAAATTACAACCTAGTCCAGACAGACGTATGGCAGTATATTCAGCCGGCTCTTGTCTCCGTGCGGGTCTAAAGATATGCACTCGGTCCAATCGTACCAGTGTTCCTTGGTGTCATAGCAACCGTTCACCCCGGGCCAGTGCTTGGTGTGTAACCTATGGAGGTCCTCCGTTGTGACGTCTCGGCTGACACCAGGCAAGTCTGTGACGGAACCCTCCGACGCCACCACGTGCGTCTGCCTCGCCTCTCTGGTGTGGCCCCCCTCCTCCCCCTGCTGCTGCTGCTCCAGCTTCAAGTACTCGCTCATGAAGAAGTGGGCCCCAGGAGCACGAGGGGCCCCCAACGTGGTGAGAACACTGCTCTGCTGGCTGAGGTAGGACTGGATGATGTCGTTCCTCGACAGCTCCTTCCAGTTGGTCTGCTGGAAGGGGCTGGGCGGCACGGGCGGAGGCACCGCTTCAGCACGGATCACCTGTGGTCCAGGGCCGCCCCGGTTCTTCTTCTTCTCCTCCTTCTCCTCCTCCTCCTCCTCTCCCCTCTCTGCCTCCTGGCTAGACTCCTTGCTGAAGCAGGATTTGATCTGGCCTGTGACAGGGTCAAAGGTTAACCTCCTGTCTTTTAAGCGGACCGGTTTAGTGCCGTCATCTGGAGGGGACTGTCCATCTAAATTCACAACGTAATCCTTAGGCCTGTACTTCTTCCTCTTTTTCCTCCCTGGACCACCAACGCCCAAACTGCCGACATCCAAACCGCCCACGTCCTTCAAGGTGGAGGAGGAGGAGCTGAGGTTGTGCTGGGAACTGGCCGTGTTAGAGAGCCAGCTGCCCTGAGAGTCCGCAGTTGTCCGCAAGTCGTCCGTGTGCGAGCCTTGAACACAGACATTTAAAGGCTGTGGAGGAGGCAGTGGCGGTGAGGGTCCCGGTCCAGAGATCTCCATGGACAGAGGGATCCCACCGGCTGCTGCTGTTGTCGTTTTCACTGCAGTCTGTTTAACAACACCAACACCGCTCTCCTGCTTTGGGGTGCGGGGGCTGTGGGAGGACGAGCGGGGGCTCCTGGGCTGACACTGGCCCCCAGATGAGGCCTGTTCCAGCCTGGCATGCTGCTGTAGTAGTGAGGCCTTCAGCAAACTGGAAGCACTGGGCGGAGCCCGGGTATAGCCCAGAGAGCTGGGGTGAGGTCTCACCGCGTTGATGGGGATGTTATTGAGCCGGTCAGCATCCAGGTGTTGGGACGCCTCCTTGTCTGTAGAGGGTGGATGTGCATGAGAGTCCGAACCATCTGTAAACATGTCGGAGCCTGCGGCGGTTCCCTTCGATGGCAGAAGTGGCGGTGGTGTGTTTTGGGGTTTGTCGAAGGTGAGCGCTTTGGCCATCTTTGCTGGTAACGGCGCTCCATCCTTCTGCTGCTCACATCGGCTCTTTCGGTTACTCGCTTTGTCCACCTTCGGGGAGTTGTTGAAGTCGTTGCGGTTCTTCAGCTCGGGGACCGGTCGGCCCAATGGGAGGGTGGGTGGCGGTGGAGTGGAGAGGTCCGCCTTACTGAGAGTAGCCCCTCCATTGGAAGACCCTGAGGTGGGGGCGAGGCCCTTGGACAGCCCATCGGTCTGCCCAGGCTCGATCAACTTCTGCCAATTACGAAGGAGCTTTTTGGCCCGCTTGGCGAGATCTTCATTCTTGGTCTTCTTCCGCACGTCGTTGATCAGCTTGCCAAGACGGGTTTCCTTGAAACATCAACAATCAATTGACACTCAATCAACTATAAGAGGATATGACATCACTCATGTATAGCTAAAAAAAAAAAAAGAGTACATTGTTGGCTTTTTTTGGTTTGTTTTTAATTAGTGACATACCTCCAGTGCCTCTTTGGTAATTGGATATTTCTCCAAATATGAAATTACTTCCATAACTGCCACCATGTTGCATATCTGCTGAAAATACAAATCATATTATGTATACACCTGTAACAGATCTAGATTTAAAACACACAGCATAATTACATTAGTATGGTTAAATAATCAAACTCTACTAAAGGGGCAGAAAAGCATTTGCATGAACTTTCAAATGTGCACCTGTAGATCTTTGTTTCTGAAATACACTGGTTTCAGAAACATTATGACAAATGGAGAATGTATGCAAATGTTGGCCAAAAGGAATACCAGAATGCCCAACATAATGGAGGATATGCATTAGTGTTACACAATGTACATTTAAGTTAGAAGAGCCTGTATGTATCAAAGACCTAGTAAAGGTGACCCCTGAGCATTGTTATTTGATTTAGGACTAGTCATCCTCTTAAAAAAAAAAAAAAAAGAGGGGGGGGGTTCTGTTTGGCATGGGGTAAGGTCAACCTTTAACAATAAGTTATTATTTGTTGCGAAAGCAACAAGGTTTGCACTTCTTTGACCAATTCCTATATCTCATTTGACTAATTCCTATATAAACGTCTTTGAAATAACATAGCATTGAGTAACACGGGCGGTCATTGGAGGAGCACCAGCGTGCATATCATTAAACCGTGCAGGGATTGGCAGTGGACGCGGTATAGGGAGACAATCTGTACAAGTTGACAGCGGTCCCTCAGCAAGTTCCGTCTTAGTTATTCCCCACTGATTGAACTCGTTCCTTAACAAAGCACTCTTAACATAAACGCCAATAAAAAGGCAGAGGACAATTAGCACTTTATGACCCGCAAATCCACTCAATCACTCACTACGCTGATTAGCTACAGCTAGTTAGCCAGGTCGTGATTAGGAACATGACATTACTTCTGAGTTACTTGTTGATGCTATTCTGTCAACTCTTCCGACGTGACCCGGGACCGACCCAGCCCACGCTTCCCGCTTCGCTTCGTCTAATACTCAGTACTTACATTGCTTTGGCCATCGATGGCCTGGACCAGCCGGTCTCTCATGAGCTGCGGGGTCGCCGTAGCTGCTGTCATGCCGGGCAGCGGGTCTAGACGACAGACTCTCCCCCCAAAACACACTCCGGCTATGGAGGGTGACGAGCCGACACTCACTCGCCTAACCAACGCTGCACACTATAAGAATAAGCACCATGTTTTATGGTGCTTATTTCCCCGCGGTGGACGTCGATGCCGCTTATTATTTGTGGTTCCGCTGTAAACGACTGAGTGTCTTCTCTTAGAGCTGGGCTACCCATGGACTGGTAGCCTTCAGTCTGGCCTCCTCCGCAGGCTTTTCTATGGCAGTCAGACAAAGCATGCCGGGAAAACGTGCGTAACAACGCTTCATGTGTGCGTGAGCGCGCACCGCAGGCGCGGCTCTGCCCGGGTTAAGCGCTCCTATAATAAAACATCTATGGTTATAATGTACAGTCGATGGCGTTGAAGCATATAATAAAAATGCCGAAGCGCTAAGCAGACAAGAGTAGAGGGAATACTGCCGTGGCGATATAAATTGTTATATTTAAATAATGAATATCTAATAAGGGTTTTGATTCGTTTGCGGGCTGGTTCTCGTTATCACATTGGCAAAACGTTTTGTTCTAGATAGCAATGATTAAGTGAATTGCTCGTTTTCAGTGTAAAACTTTATTATAAAAGAAAGTAATAACAAATGACGATATGTTCCAGCAATGCCCATCCACATGCAGAAAAGTTTATTTGAAGTAATTGAGATAACTAAAAGCAGTTGACTGTAAATGTCTTTGTGTCACGTTTACTACAAAACAGGTAACTATATGGGAACATAGGGGAGTGAAAGAAAGATAACATGACTTTCCAAACACTGAGTACCTCATTTCGGTTTCTGACATAAAAAGGAATTTTAATTGGTTTGCAGCCTGTCAAACTAGTAAAAAGGTAGAGTAGAGATTAACCCATTACAGATCACATTTAGCATACATTTGTCAAACGATTTTTCAACTTTCAACTCAAAACGCTTTAAAGGAATTTGTCTGTTGCAAGGAACACACCGTCACATCTGCTATAAGAGACACATGCCTACAACACATACCTAGCCAGGCCACATAGATGACATATTCAGAGCTGGAATTCCAAACAAGGAAGTTCAAACATAACCAATTTTATATGTCTGTCTCAAATAGAAGAGAAAATAAATATTGATTAATAAAGTATTGCACAATGCAGGTTGCAAAGAAAAATGGTAAGAAGTTACATTTAAAATGGCCTAAATGAAAACAGGGTCTTGGGTCGATCAGCAGTTGCAGGATCCCAGTTTCCAGGTAAACCCATCAAGAACCAAACAATCTGAAGAACAAAGGAACAGTCACAATATTCTCATTTCAAACATTCACTCAATGAAACCTGTATTTGGTCCTCACTTTTTTATTCATATAATATGCTATAACAAACTTGTTTGGTCGTTAAGTTGCATTCATTAGGGTTCAACAAGAGCCACACACTGGCTTAAGGTGTGTGTGTGTGATATTGGATTAGTTTGTGTAGAAGTTAACCATACTAACCAGGTGAATTCCCTCATCTGGTCAGTATGGTAGTAACTGTTCTAGCATATAATTCAATATGACAGCCCTTCTCCTAAACATTTTCACAATCAAATAAAAACATTCACCTGAGGCCTATAGTACGAAGCATGATTTGGGGTTATCAAGGTATCTTCGGTGGTTCACTTTTTACCGGGGTATATCGCCATGGTAATGCTGCACACCTAATGTGTGCTGGAGCAGGTTATGTTCGAGATAACAGATCAACATGCATAAAAGCACCGCACCATTCCTAGAAGATCCTGTGGACCTCGGTGCATGAATAGTGAGAGGGCAAGAGTTTTAGAGACAGACAAAACCCTTTGGCTTTCCCTGAAGAGCTACAAAGACTTGGCTTATCTTTGTCAGATTCTTGAGCCGTAATTTGCCAGTGTGACACGTCGAAACTTGAATGACTGGTTTGAATTATGTTATTATTTTCTCCCAAGACAATTGAACACTGCCAGGGTTGCAGCTGAAAGGGTAAGGCTAAAATTGTCTTACACGCCATAAGAATACTACATCTAAGCAACACATTCATTTACTGGAATATGCGATTGTAATTATAGTCAGATCTACTCGTGCCTTAATGATGGGGCAGTTATATTGATACGCCTGTTAACTTACGCATTCACACAGTCGGCAAATGTGTTGCTTTTAACCTGGATTATATTTTTTAATTCTTCGGGAAAAATGCAGTTGACACCACTTCTGCATGATTGCGGTTGTTAGGCTTAGTGAAGCCAGCTAACGAAAAGACATCCTGGGTATGTTGAACTTGCTTCGTAGTATAGGCCCCTGGTCATTGTGCCTGTAACCTGAATAACATATATAATGCAATATGATGGACTCCTAAACATTTTCACGGTCTCTGAGGTTATACTCACATGACCATGCAGAACATGATGAAGATGTTCCACAACGCGATGAAGACTCGGAAGTAGCGCAGACTGAGCAGAAACTCTCTAATATTGTCGCCTGTAACACACACAGTCACAAAAGGCGTTTAAAGCAGTAAGTATTTAAAATATGCATTTACACTTCAACAACATAACACTTGAATATTTAACCAGTCCCAAACGTAGGCCTACCCGTTTTGGGTCCCCCGCCTTCATCTCCAAACCCTTGGGATTCCTTCCTCTTGCTGTAAAACAACGCATAGTTCAACTATTAGTCTGACTCCACAGCAAACAAATAACCATCATGACATCTGACAAACGGATGACGACAACATCAGTATAATCGGTAATACTCACAGTTTAAAATTCAACACAGCTCCTGCGTTTATGAGAAGGGTCCTATAACCAGGCAAACACAAGGCAACGCGTTATGTGAGTCGTGTTTGACCAGCAGATAGATCATAACGAGGAGGTGGCAGCAGCCGATAAAACTAAACAACACAATGAACATTAGCACGGGTTCACGACATAGATAGTCTGTTTAAACATAAGACGGCGTTATGAACATAAATGTACTTATTTACCCGAATATCAACAGATCTCCGATCATTTTGTCCACATCAGTCACAACATCCGCTTCCGCATACGCGACATGTGTCTGGCCAATAGCAGCGCTGCATAAGCCGACGGTAACGATACAATAAAACATTCATTCATTGACACCTTAATACATTCGGTATTAAACGTATAGCCTACGTGTAACGTAACGTCTGATCGAATATTCTTCTTTTAAACGCAAAAATATTTGGAAGATATCTAAATGAAATAAATACATAGCCTATTCTATCGTTATGGATAGGTCTACAGATTCCCTATTGTTTACACCACAGTGGTGTTTAAAGTAGCCTGGATGTGTCCGTCCTGTGAGCGCTGTAGTAGACCACCTCGACCATCACGCTGGTGGTCTCACATCGGTCTGTAGTAGACCACCTTGACCATCACCCTGGCGGTCTCACATCGGTCTGTAGTAGACCACCTCGACCATCACCCTGGCGGTCTCACATCGGTCTGTAGTAGACCACCTCGACCATCGGTCCACCTCGTGGACTCGACGCGCCAAACGCATTTCGTTATCACCACGGTGACGGAGGCTGATAACGCGACCGCACCTTATAGTCGCCGCAACAACAGATGAACGACATTAACGACAGACGAAGCCCGCGGTGAAGAAGAAGATGTCCATCAAGCGCAATAGCAGTGCGTGCGAATAATCAAGAAAAGAAAAACGAGGATAATGATTTTACAAAACGCATATGGGCGCTGTTTACGTGCACTTAACAGGGGTAACAGCAACGAGTGATTAGAGTGGGGGGATATTAAATAAGACCAGGGGGTACAGAAGGAGAAGAAGGAGGAGAAGAAGGAGAAGAGGGGTGAGGAGAGGGGACCAGGGGTATTAATAGGATGGCTTGAGGGCAGCCTCTCTACTCGGGGAGACTGGGGCTTCGTGGCGAGTCGCCGAAGAAGAAGAGGGGAACACCATTATTACAAGTGCGCAGTTTATATCAAATATATTCACAGAGTCGTTAACTCAGTGGAAACATGGACGTGTTGGGAGTTCTCAATCTGGGCGACGTTGCCCAGACTTTCTCTAAAATGGGGATGTTTCCAGTGTTTGACCTCGCGTATTACATCGTGTCCATACTTTACCTCAAGTATGAACCAGGTCAGTATTTCTTCCCCGTTTATTTGAATTGAGTGGTTTTACGAGACGATAGGCCTGGTTTATTCTTGAATGGCATAGGCTATTCAATTGTTTTGTATACACACCGAGAAATGTTTTTTTAAGTGGTCTACATGAGAAAAAAATTGTATTAATTGCTTCATCATGCACCTCTAAACAGCAGAGGAAATGTATGAATCAGGTAGGCCTACTAATACAATACTCTTGTCTTATTCTCCCAGGGCTATGTAGCCTACAGAACTTCTGCAGGTTGCGCTGTTGCACCAACCTGACTCCTTTTCATTTGGATAAAACACTAGAACAGTCAACACGGTACAGACTCAAACAACCCGCTTTCTTATTAGGCCTACGAACTTTTCCAAGGATTTCATTCGTTTTTTTATCACCAGAAGGGCTATGCAATCCGATAGAGAGCCTGTGCATACCAGCAGCCCGGTCAAGAAATAAATAGAACAGCCAAAAATAGATCATGTCGAGGTTCAAAAACTCTTCACACACTTGCAGCCTACATCAGCCTACATCAGCCTACATCAGCCTACATCAGCCTACATCAGCCTACATCAGCCTACATCATCATGTCGAGGGTCGAGATGTGTAGGTGCTTATAATGAGGATTAGCAGCCATTCTAATACTAGTGAAACAGCTATAGGCCTTAACAAACACAGAATCAAAAGGCCATGGTCGCATACGTTGTGTGTATGAGTTCTCATAAGTAGGCCTATGTATTAAGTAGGCCTATGTATTTCCAGTACACTTGATGGAATGGAATAATCGTTTACAGTCTGGCTAATTGGAGGAGAAACAGTTGGACCATAGGCCTAGATTCACTATTCACCTAGTGTTCACGAGAGCGAGCAAAGATTAAGCCTTGCCCAACAGTTGCAGAGCAGGGAGGGCATCCTGCAGTGTGTATTTATAGGGAGGCATTTGTTAAGATCGGGTTTCCCTTCCTTCGTACAGTGTTCTCAGTGCACCACCACCAAGCTGATACACACCTGTTGGCCTCTCTCTCTCTCTCTCTCTCTCTCTCTCTCTCTCTCTCTATAACTACTATAAGGCAGGTGCATATTCATATTTGTCTCTGGAAACCTTGTGTCTCATCCGGTATAGATAGAGTAGTGAAGGTGGGTCATAGAGACCATATGTAAATATTAGGATATGCTAATGGTCTGCTCTGGAAGGGTGTGTGCTAAAGGACACACATAAACACACATACACATCAACATACACACACAACCATTTGCTCATACAGTATATTTCCCCGGCGCCTCTTTACTAAGAAGATATGGATCTTGTCTTCTTATTTCCCATATCCTTGTGTTCCTTGTGTTCCATATGTCATACCGGCTATCACATGTTCATATTGTTTACTGCAAACAGCACAACAATACACCTGTTCTAATGACTACCTCAAACCAGTTTATCCAGCTAATACATTTCTCTCTACAGTTTTCTCTGCCATATATTTTTACAACACATCCACGCTCCACACACACCTTCCTCATGTCTTTCAACCTTGTGCTCTTCTGTCTATCAGGTTTAGCCACGGTTGCATGTGACCAAACCAAACCTTCTGTGTGACCAAACTGTGTGTGTGTGTGTGTGTGTGTGTGCAGGGTCGGTGGAGGTGTCCCGTCGCAGCCCGGTGGCGTCCTGGCTGTGTGCCATGCTGTACTGCTTCGGGAGCTACATCCTGGCCGACGTCCTGCTGGGCAGCAGCCCCCTTGACTACTTCCAGCACAACAGCCACATCCTGCTGGCCTCTGCCGTCTGGTGAGAACGCCACCATCTCTGTCTCCGTGACGACATGTTGGTGTTGCCATGGTGTACCGCGGTACTGTAAAGCTCACCTTGTGACTGACCCCTTATGAACGGTATGAGGCAAGATAGTCTAGATTTGATTGAATCTGACTCGACTCCCAGCTAAAAGGCTAACCTGTAGGCATCCTTGAGCAAGATGCCCTAACCACCTCCCTGCTCCTTAATGACATGTATCTAAAATTCACCTGAAGTCGCTTTGGGCTTTTGCATCGAGCGATACTAAGGCCTTCTGCAGTCATTTGGATTAGGGGTTTGAGTCGTTGTATTTTTAATCCTGGGGTTTCCAGTTCAAACCGGATCTGAGGGCATTAGATTAGGTTCAGTTGCAGCAGATAATGGAGATGTTGACTGAGCAGCTCTGAACTGGAAGCCATATCTCAATGTGCACAGTGAGATAGTGTTGATGGACTGCAATGTTACTGGAACTTATATTGTGTATGAGAATTGAGTTCAGTTTTAAGGGGATTAGTAGTACTGAAACTGGACTACAACATTTTGGTCATTATTCCATTCTATAGTGTAATTGTTCACTCATTTGATGAAGACATGACTCTCTTCCTTATCTTACCTTTACCACAGAAGAGAGATATGTTTCAAAACAACATTATATATTATAGTATACGTTTCTTTTTAACTAGTTAGTTCAAATGCAATGGCACTGGCCACTGAACTAACTAGTTAAAAATGTCCCCTAATAAAACCACAGTTTTTATCACCATGACACACCAGCTCATGCCCTCCCCTCTCACGTCACTTAACCAATCACACTCTCTCTCTCTCTCTCTCTCTCTCTCTCTCTCTCTCTCTCTCTCTACCTCCCTGTCCTCGCTCTCTCCCTCTCTCTCTCTCTCTCTCTCTCTCCCTCTCT
>OMKN01038035.1:1707-16837 GCA_900302345.1 Melanonus zugmayeri | reverse complement strand
TCGACAATATTCAGATTAACCACAGCAGTGGAGGACAGGGGCGGCTTCCCATGGTCCTTCACTTCAACAATGACCTTGTACTTTTTTACTTTCTGTAAAATAACAGGACAACCACCATATTACAGTTGTTTGACTGTGTGTGTGTGTGTGTCTGTGTGAGCATGCATATCTATGTGTATAAAATAAGATAAGATGAGATAAGATAGTACTTTATTTATCCCAGACGTTGAATTTGTGTGTGTGTGTGTGTGTGTGTGTGTGCATTCATGTGAGTGAGGTTGTGGGTGCATTGTGTGTTTTCTTTTCTTTTGGAGCCTCACATCATAGTTAAAGCACCCTTCAAAAGACAGCTGCCCCATCGTGGCACCAGGACTCTGCTCTACTTTCAGCTTAGGTTCTTTGGGTTCCTGCGACAGAACGCTGATGGTGAAGGTGGAGTTGATGGTCTTCATCTCATCCATGTCCCTGGCCTGCAGCCGCACTGGGAGCAGCCCTTTGAAAATAAATAAGAAGACATTTTATTGTAAGCATCTTTCCTGACACTCAGACACTTTACATACATTTTAAACCAAACTATATACCAAATACCGGTACGTTAAAAAGATATATATATACATACATACACACAGTATTTACACATATATACATACATATACACACACATACACATAAAATGCCTTTGGAAACAAAGAAAAATAAAGTTAAAAGCAGAAATGGAGGATCGCTCAGTGTTGTTCTGGTACAAAATGAAGCAACCAAGAAAGTGATTGATCCACTTTGATGTCATTCTTTCTAGTGTTTCTACTTTAATTAATCCCCGGAGGGAAATCCAGTTCTAACAGCAGCCAAATGACAGACACAGTGTGAGCCAAGGCAGAATCAAATTGCAATAACAGATAACAAGATGCATACATTTACCACTGTGTGAACAGAGTATACAGCTGATTATTGGGGTTGGGGGAGTAATAGAACAAAACAAATAGAATAAACTAAATGATATATTTACATATCTCTATGGGTGAGCTATTGTTGCCATACAGCTCCAACGTGGAGGAATGAGCCTACCTTCTTGCAAGTTCTCCTTCACACTGGCTCTCATGACAGGGTGGTCAAAGGTTGGTGCATTGTCATTAATGTCAGATATGGCAACGTCAAAGGCAAGAGTCCTGTCAATAGGCTTCCCAGTTGCTCTGTCCAAGATATCAAATTGAATCTACAGAAAGAAATATCAAAATCAAATAATTGTATTTGTGTCATATCATCACCTTTTTAAAATAATGGCCAAAGTCATATTTTCAGAAAACAGAATAAACTGAACCAAATATAGAATTAAGAGATGACTTAGGCAAAAATATCATTTTCCTCAAAAAGTGACTTAGGCTATTATTTTAGGAAGGTGACGATATGCATGTAGTTCATGTGTTAATTTCATGGCCTATTTCGTTGAATACCTCAGATGTTTTCACTTGGTTTATTATATTTATATTATAAATATTATAGACTAGATTGTGAAGATACATTTCAATACATTGATTGACACCTAGACCTACAACTCATTCTCCAGATGTTTTAGTGTTAGCTAAATATACAGTTACATTTCCAATTTCTGTTGAATGCTTGACAACCACACCCTGGTCTTCTAATGCTTTTGTCATAAATTGTTTAGTAGACGGTATTTATAACACATACCACTGCTTTAATAGTTTTAACCTGGTGGACACATATCTCTAATAGATGTCACTCATTTGTTTGTCGAGTTAAAAACTTCAGGGTTTCCCACAGCTGCCTAAATGATCGACCGCCTCTACAAACAAATGAACTTTTCACAATATGACAATGTGTTTTTTGTGTACGCTAATGAAATCATCAAAATCGGCCCACTGGGAGTTGAAATGTGGCCACTTCTGGTTTAAACAGCCATACTGAATTTGGAAAATGTCAGGAATGGATTCAGCATCCTCAATAACCCCCAAAGCCACTCCAATATTGTCCAAATCGGCCAAGCAGTTGCTGAAATATTGTCCATATGTGACATAGGCGATTATGCTAATTAAAGATGCAAGGAAATGAAAAATGTCTTTTTAACTGTTTTAGGTCACTTCCCTGGTCATATTGGGCACCTATCATATATAACAATATATGCCAAAAAAATCCCATTTCCTCGTATTCTTATATCAAGATCCCATCAGATTTTCTTCTAGTAAAACAAAATATGACGTATGTCTACTGTGCACAGTAGCTTGCTAGTCTTGTGCTGACGACTGCTGACGTGCTGAGGTCCTGACCATTTCAACCAATCAGCGCGTACAGACACAGGTAGTAGGCGGGTAGCGAAGAAGATATTCATTAGCCCGCTAGCTATCCTATCAGCAGCATGTTTGCTATGACACGTCCATGCCCCAACGATCGAACAGGTTCACATCGCAAGTAGACTATAAAGCACACAAATTCCGCAATACGCGCTCCGCAATAACGTGACCTAAAGCAGGGAGCGAAAGGCGCCTCTCTTTTTGCCCCACTTTAAGGCCATTGTTTCGGTGTTTCAGTTTTCAGTTAACACCACTAGACTTTGACCACAGATTATTTTTATTATTATTATTATATGTAAGCCTAATGCAATTGATGTAGCCCTGTAGGTGCTGTAGGCAATATAGCTTGCCTATATGATCTAGTGATCAGTTGGGCACACTTGGGTACAACAAAAGAATGTCGTTAATTCACAAATAGGCAACTATAATACAGACTCTAATAGGGCTTCACAACGTCACATCGCAATGACCGCCGCCATTTTGGAAGCTGTGGAGTGTGTGTGGTTGGTGGCTGGTTTAAGCAGCCTCACCTGGCCCGAGTCATGCCGATTAGGCTCTGGGGCTGGGTGAGGCTGCACACCTGTGGTGCACTCAGTAATCAAGGCCCACAGGTTAAACCAGCCGTCACCACACACTCGAGAGGAGCGCTGTCATGTCAGCAGGATACCACCTGCTCTGCCTACAAACCATTATTCAAACCAAATAACCAAATGCCTTGAACAAGTAAACCGGTTTTCAACATATACCAAGTCCTGGTCGTCAGAGGAGCCCAGGAAAGCCACTTTGGTGGCATGTAGCAGGGAGATCTGCTACAGAACCATAGGCGCATTGCAATGTTAGTTGTTAATCCCATGGTGCATTCTGATGTACAAGCCCTATACAGACTATAGGGCTTCTATACTAATAGTCTATTAGTATAGAACCCCTATATTCTATTAGTAATAAAATGTAATTTAAAAGCTGGTCCGGTATCTTTGCTTACATGGAAAGAGTCATGTTTCTCTCTGTCAATAGTCTTGTGGACGTAGACCATTCCAGAGAACTCATCGATGGAGAACACCCCCAGAGGCTCCTCAGTCACACCCATACCAGAGATATGAAACTTGTGCTGGTGGTTTTGCTCTTCTTTAGTTCTATCATTAAACATCTGATGACACACACACACACACAAGTCTATTACAGTCTTACAGTCTACTACATCTCTATTACAGGTTTTATTATGACAGCAATGTTGACCAAATAAAATGCATTGCAGCAATCAACAAAAATCAATAATGAAGAAAAAACAATAATGAACCAAAAACAATGTGACCAATGAATGTCTGTCATTACCTGCGTGGTGGGCTTTGGAAATGGTCCCTCGTCTTCCTCTACTAGTTCAATAGTGGAAAGAACCCACCTTCTCTTGGAGCGCAACAAGAGATCCTATCAGCCACGAGACAAGGTCACATTATTTGACATTTTTGTTACAAATGTAAAACGTTATGCTTTTAAAAGTAATTTGTAGTTTGAATTATTTTACACATACTCGTTTTTCCCGGTTCTTCTCTGTGGAGTTGTTGCCAAGGACTTCTGCCATCATCAGGACGACCTTGTAATCCATTGCAAAAAATCAGGTAGGCCTACTAGTAACAACTAAACTTTTTTTTAATCAAACTTTTTTTTGCCATTGTCGTTAGTAACAATTTAGTAACTAGTAGTCAAATTATTTATCAGCTCCAGGGTTTAGGTTGTGTAAATGTTTGTTAGGCTATACCATCATTCTATAGGATTTGGGTATTGTTTTTTTTATGCCACTTTTCCCATAAATGCATTTTTTCCCACATACTTGCATAGAAATAATAAAATAGTAAAAGTGTCCATTATTTGTTTCTTTTAGTCAACAGGACAACAAGACAATTCTATGGATAAGTTTACTTACTATGTTTACTATTAGGAACATTGCTTTAACATTACATTGCGTCATGAAAATGTATTTTAAAAGTATTTTAAAATTAAAGTTGTTTTTCTAATAATCAGAGCGACAATGGCAATGAGCATCTGTTAAAAAGGGAACTAATGATTGCTTTCCCCATGACAAAAAATGCCTTTATGTCCCATTGGCCTCAGTAATAACAATATGTATTTGTTTAACTCAATTCACATGATCTCTCTCATTAAATTAACAGAACATTCTTCCAAACTATGTTGGTGTCCGCCTTATGCTTTTAAGGATCACTTCGTTTAAATGTCAATAGCTATAGTTTCAATAGCTATAGTTTCAATAGCTATATAGTCTTAGCTGACTCTCACAGATGGACAAAAACCCCTTCTATAACTTTATCCTCATCATCAATTCTCATGATGTGTTTTATGTTTTATTCTAGTTTTTTTTTTTAATGATAAAACCGCCAAGGATCCTATACAAAAGATCACTATGACAATGATCCACCTACCTGCGTAACATGATCCACCGATATGGAAGCAACATTCTCATCCCAGAGCGTTTAAGAATAGTAGAAGAGTTGTGCTTACCAGTAAAAGAAGAAAAGAGTTCTTCATCACGGTGAGGTGCTGTGATCCCGTGCACATGCAAAGCTACACTGAGGGCACATTCTGCACCGACAGGGAAAAGAGAACAGCTCCTGCCCTCAGGCGTCAACCAAACTCACTCCGCAGCAAACAAGCTTGTTTGTTCATGCTTCGTTTTACACACGCACACACACACACACGCAGGTAGACATGCGCACATGTGTATATACACACACACATAGGGAGATGAACACCCTATATATTACACTGACCACCTTTGAGTTTAGTAAATTTTTGTCATAGCCGTTTCTGTCCTAACAATATTTGTAATGATTTCATCAGTAATGTAATCCATACTTTGGGTCCTTAGGCATTTAAGAAGAGCGACGAGGCCAAGGGGAGACTCGTTGAGTCCTATGAACTCATGCTGGGGTTTTATGGCATCCAGTTGGTCAACAGAGAGACGGGCGAAGTCAAAGGTGCTGACAACTGGAAGGAACACTTTGGAAACCTTGAGCGGTATGTTTCTACAGATCAGCTATAGGGCCATTATCTTCACCATTATTCCTATACTTAAAAGTTGTGTTTTGGGTGAAACCCTATGAACAAACTCTTGTCGAAGTCATCATTTTATTATTTTGTTGCCTGAATTGCAGCTGTTGTGATGAATGGCATAATTTTGTTTAAGATATTACCTAATTCACTGTGTGTGCACCCACCCATGCAAGGGCTAAAATGTGCAAGAGTGCTACTACCAAGCAACTACTGGTGCTTCGATGGTACACGAGGGCCAACACCCCAACCCAGCTCCACCCATTTCCCCATCAGACCATGACAGCGCTAATTAAAGACACGTATATTCCTCACTGGAAATATGTTACATTTGAATTCTTCGATGTATTTATCAAGTCACATAGGCCTATCAGTTAGGATCAGAACTATAAGTCACATAGCGATGTAGCCTATTAGGCCACCAAGTTTAGTAGATATTATTGCCCAGACAGAAAGGCTGTAGTGTTTTTCATCATTTGAAGGGTTACACAAGGAAATGCCTACATTGTTAGGAGATAAAGGTAGGATATAGGCCTAATAATAATGGCAACAATGACATTAACTTTTAAATAATATAATTATATGAAAGAAGGAATAATAACACAGTTATTATTCACACAGTTGAAAACTATACTCTGTGCGTATGGCGATGTGTGTCCAACACAACACATTTATTATATTTAGTTTTATATTATAGCCCATCATAAAATGTTAATGATTCGTTTGAGACATTTTATATATTTGGTTTGTTTCAGACAGACGGAACACAGTTATATCCGAAATGAAGAATTCACTGTCCTTTTTCAACAAGCCATTTTGTTTTGCAAGCGAATATCGTCAACGGCTGTCCTGTCCAGGGGTGTAGTCTACGTGATACACAGGTATACGCTGTATACCCACTATGAAAGCTCCAGGATTTCCATATACCCACTTGAGTGAGTGTGGTGTGGTGGAGGCGGGAGAGAATCATCACAGTATACCCACTACAATAAACTAGACACCACTTGTCCCGTTTAATTAAAACTGTGGTCACATCAAATGCGACTGAGTTTCAGCTTTCTCTTCCCTGCTCATAATACTAATTCTACAAAAACATAAGATGGTGTGTGTATGTTTGTACACACACTCTGAAAGTCAATGCGCTATCATCCACCAGCGCCAAGTCACTAAGTGGCAGAACAGGTTTGGCACAGGTATCAGGTGAATACCACTGAGGGAACACATAGAGAGATCACGAGTAGTGTCGTTTGTTTTTCAAACTGATGTATTTCTGACATAAAGCAAATATAAAAAAAGTATCTTGGAATTAAAATTGGTGATTCAAAATGTCATTAAGATGGAGATGGAAATAAGAGCACATTTAATGAAAAACAAAAACTAAGCAATGGAGCTCCTCTTCATATCTGATAAACATAGTGTGGTTACGAACTTGTTTAGCAAGCAGTGACAATTTCAATTACGTAAGTAATTATAGGATTATAAGGATGATAAATACCCACATGTACATATTTGAATGTAATGAAAGACATACAGGTATGTAGCAGATCCACCTGCCTACATGCCACCGAAGTGGCCTTCCTGGGCTCCGATGACGACCAGGGTATATGTTGAAAACCGGTTTATTGTAGAGTTTCAACAATGTTTTGTTGGCAGAGCAGGTGGTATCCTTGAGTGTGTGTGATGACGGCTGGTTTAACCTGTGGGCCTTGATTACTAAATGCACCACAGGTGTGCAGCTTCACCCAGCCCCAGAGTCTAATCAGCCTGACCCAGGTTGATTAGGCTGCTTAAACCACCAACCACATACACTCCACATACCCCCAACGCCAAATTGAGGCTGAATCCTCAGCCGAAACCTACTCCCCCCCCCATCCAAAAATAAAAACCTAGAAACTGGACACTCTCTTAACAGGGTTACCATACCCAACATAAATAAGCAGACTATTTACAGTGTTGCCATACCTAAAATAAAAAAACAACCACCAACCCAATTGTCCACACACCTCCCCAGGGTGACCTGCAAAACAAAATAGCTTGTTGAAAAAGGACAGTGAATTCTTCATCATGGATATAATTAACCAAATACAAACACAAAGTGTGTTGTGTAACTAATGTCTGTCATTTTAATGTCTACGTTAGATGTGTAGGCCTATTATCAAAACGAAATGACAAGAAATCAAAGAAATATTTCAGCACACCACTCACAAATAAAATTAATGAATACAATATTTCAGCACACCATGCGCAAATAATTATAAATCAAAATACTCATCAAAACAAATCAGCATGGGCTCAACAGGGAAGTTGAATTTGAAGAAAAACAACACGAAACTCAAGTCGGTTCAGTCTGCATATTCATTTAAAATGACGTCTCACATGATAGGCGAAGGTGGGGGGGGGGGGGTATTTCCCAAATTCTTTGCATAGACACTTTATGAACCAACCCAGCCCATGTCCAGACCTGACCTGAGCACAAGGGCTTGGCTGAGCCAAACCAAATGTTCAAACGTAGCTGTATAAACCAACGCACGGAATGCAATGTCATGTCATGTCATGTTCACAAACAAGGTCACGTTAAGATTAATATAGAATAAAAAACTGAAGAGATGAATGGAGATGAAGTGAGAGAGCGGGTGATGAGTAGAGAATGGCAGATGAGCCATGCTGCCAGATCATAGAACCGAACAGATCAGATCAGAACATTATCGCCAAGTCGTAGTGCCAAATCACATTGCCTAATCCAAGATTTTAGGCAATGTAGGCAATGCCATTAAGGTACGACTCTACATCGTGCCTGTGGTAGTCCTCAACCAGAGTCTTCAGGTGCACTGTTGTTTTACATGATCAAAGCCTCTGGTGCGTCACCACCTCACCTGCCAGGAGCTTGGCACGGTGGAAATGTGTGACCGGCTGGAAATTGGCGGGCGCGGAAGTAGGCAGAGCTAGGTTGGGGGTGTCCTCACGGGGACGGCACTTGCACGCGAAGCACTGGTAGTAGCACTGTCGCACGTTTTAGCCCTCGCACCGGTGGGTGCACACGCAGCCGACAATCGAAATAATTTATTGTCAATTTTATTCAACGCCATCTTCATCATCCCCAGCTTGTTTCTAGACACAAGCAAGCAAGAGGCTTACACACGTACACACATACATACACACACACACTCAGCTGTTGAGCTACATACCTCTCATCTACACATACTTTTGAATTTGAAGAAAAACAACACATGAACCAATGAGAAGCTCAAGTCGGTTCGCATATTCATTTAAAATGACGTCTCACATTATAGGCGAGGGTGGAATGGGGGTGGTATTTCCCATGAAAAATTTTGCATAGATAGACACTTTATCAACCAACCCAGCCCATGTCCAGACCTGACCTGAGCATAAGGGCTGAGGCTGAGCCAAACCAAACGTAGCTGTATAAACCAACACACAGAATGTCATGTCATGTCATGTTCACAAACAAGGTCACATTAAGGATACGGACAGATATAGCTTTTATAGTTCCATGAGAAGGCCTTTCAGGCAACACGGGTGTGTGCCATCTTATAGGTTTTGTACTTTGATGCCAAGCTAGCTGCCTTTGTTAACAAGCTCGTGAGAAAGTCATCTCTCTACTAAAGACAGGAATCTCTGTCTGTCTGTCTGTCTGTATGTCTTTCGCATATCTTGAGAACCGTTCATCCGATCAACTTCAAACTTGGCGGGTGTATCTGGGGACGCAACATGGTTAATATTAATATCTTAAACTGAATAAACAAGCGATCAGCCGTTCTGCTCTGCAGCGGCAAGGCGGGGCTTCCTGTTAACTGTTACGGTACAGCTCTCCGTCACTCGCTACAGTACAAGAACACATGAAGAAAGAGACCGGAGATGTTACATTGAAGCAAAGTGTTGTACATTTGACATTTTGTTTCGCTAAACTCAAACATTTCAAGCATCAGCGATGTCACTTTTGGAATGAACGCTTTTGTTCCTGGAAATAGCCTGGTCCCAAATAGCTAAATAGCCTGGTCCCAAATAGCTAAATAGCCTGGTCCCAAATAGCTAGCTGTTAGCAATGACAGCAGACAGTTCATTATCTCACGTTCGCTATTAAGTTGAGCGCTATCTAACTAAAATTGAAGGAGTCTCTGTATGTATGTATGTATGTATGTATGTATGTATGTATGTACTTGTAGAGTGTGTGTGTGGCTGGTTTAAGCAGCCTCATCTGGCCCGAGTCAGACTCATTAGATTCTGGGGCTGGGTGAGGCTGCACACCTGTGGGGGAATCAGGCCCACAGGCTCACGCTCTGAGCACTGACATGTCAGTTTCTACCATCTGCTCAACAACCAGTGTACATCTCAGCAATAAAACGGATTTCAACATCGCCCTGTGTCCTGTCATCTCGGACAGGCCCCATATCAGCCACATTGAAGGTTTGAGTTTTCATATCTTCAGTGGCTAGTAGCGAGGAGTACGCTACAGTACTGTATGTATGTATGTATGCATGTATGTATGTTTGTCTGTCCTTCGATTTTCTCGACAACCGTTCATCTTATCGACTTCACACTGATCGCCTTCACACACGGGGGTGTATTGCTGAGGACCCAAGGAAGTGCAGTGTCGAGTGTGAAGTTGTTTGGATGAGCGGTTCTCGAGAACGCATGAGTTAATTCTTCCCCCTTCTCACAATTCAAACATTTACACAACTATTACATATATAGTATATATATATACTTCTTCTGAATCAAAATTGTAACCACTAACATCTCAATGATCAAATATACAAATTTACTCTGTATGCTTGTCTACATTTAATTTTATATGTAGCAAATGTCTGTCTAACTTGTTGCAACCTGTATTGTATTATATATGTATTTTTGGCCTTGTCAGGACAGCAGGAAACCTGCTGAAAAACAGTTTAAGTCAAGCCCACAGCTGACGATGTCTCTACGTTGCTCTGCTGTTTTTTCCTGCTAAAAATAAAGAAAGAAATAATTCGGAAAACAACCAACCGACTTCGTAAATGCAGTGTTGCGACATGTTAAATCGATGATTCACCTGGGAAATATGATGGAAGACCATACCAGCATCATATATCTATGAAATGCAATTAAAAGCTGTGTGTGTGTGTGTGTGTATGTATAACAGCACGCTCTTCTCAACCGCCCTGACGTTTCCGCTTGACAATGAATGGAGGAGACGGCAGAAAGAGAGCAGGTGCAGACAGGCCTTAACAGGCATCAAAGTATTAAATCCTGTCCACCCATTTTATTTGTTTTTTGGCTTCTTTTACTGCCTGTGAAATGTTCCTTTTTTTAACATTTGGAACATTTGGAACACTCCAACACACAAGTTGAATCGAGACCGGCCCATTGGCTGTGATACAAAAAAGACTTTCAGGCGGACAGGTGTCAAGTGTTTTTAACACAGGAAAAAACTGCAAAAACAGCAACAAGCAGGGTGCAGGAGCGGAGGGTAGATTGTGTTTCTTTGACTTGGGATGAAGAGTGACACAATAAGTATAGGGTACATTACAAGACTATACGCTTTCCAGCATACACAACAGGACACCAAGAGATTGATCTCGAGTGAGACAGAGAAAGAAAACAAGAAGAAAAAAACAAACGAGTTCACACTTCTTCTTTGTGCGCTCTCTCTAAATTTAAAACGAACGGTGGCTAAAGCACTACAGTCTTTGAGCGGACTCCGCGTCCCCCTCTTCCTCTGTCTCGTCGTCCCGGGCCTGAGGCACGGCGGTCAGCAGCAGGGTGTCGGCGTGCACTTCCTCGTCGTCTGATTGGATGACGGGCGTGTCGCCCCCGTCGCCGTCCGCACTGGTGTCACTGGAGCCGGAGGACGTGGAGGATGCGCGGGACTTAGCCGAGCCCCAGTGCTCTTTGCTGTTGTTGTTGTTCTGCTGCTTCGAGGGAACCCGCTCGCGAAACACGACCTCCGTGTCGTCATTCTCCTCCTCCTCCTCCTCATTCTCATCTTCGTCTTCCCCCTCTGGGGAAAGATGGAGAGAAAAGAATCAACAGGAAGAATGGGGGAAAAAATGGTGCAATTTAGACTCGCAACACGGTTAATATTAATCAACTTAAAGTGAATAAACAAGCGATCAGTCGTTCTGCTCTGCAGCGGCGAGGCGGGGCTTCCTATTAACTGTTACACCGCCGAACGACATGCTGGGTGCAGCTCGCTCTCCGTCACTCGCTACAGTACAAGAACATATGAAGAAAGAGAGACCGGAGATGTTACATTGAAGCAAAGTGTACTTTTGACATTTTCGCTAAATTCAAACATTTCAAGCATCAGCGATGTCACTTTAGGAATTAATGCTTTTGTTCCCGGAAATAGCCTGGTCCCAATTAGCTCAATAGCCTGGTCCCAAATAGCTAGCTGTTAGCAATGACAGCAGCCAGTTCATTATCTCACGTTCGCTATTAAGTTGAGCACTATCTAACTAAAATGGAAGGTCCGATTTTCTTGACAACCGTTAATCTTATCTTAGGATAGGTTTTTCTGTATTCGCCTATTCACAATCCACTTAAAAATTATGTATTTTAGCCACTTTATATGTAGCAAATGTCTGTCTAACTTGTTGCAACCTGTATTGTATTATATATGTATTTTTTGCCTCGTCTTCCCCCTCTGGGGAAAGATGGAGAGAAAAGAATCAACAGGAAGAATGGGGAAAAAAACAGCAGTTGAGTACATAACTACACCTGGCACATGTGACAAACACGTGGTAAACACTACCAAGGTCACACTACTGAGGTCAACCTCCTGCACCAATCACCACGCGAAAAGGGAGTGTATTTTTCAAAGAAACCAAAGCCAAGTAACCTGAGCACCAAACCCGGTATCAAAAGAAATGTCAGCCAATCAGACGGTGTACTTCGGCATAGAAAGCTTGTTTCTCAACGTTTGAGTTCAGTGTTACTTTTTAGCTAACATTACCAATGCTCAGGGACAACATTTTGATTTCAGAGGTGGGAGGGACACAATTAGTACAGGCCCAAATCCTCCAAAGGGCTTTAGTTTTTTAGATACCCCTACCCGAGGTAGAGCAAAACACGACCATGTTTTATCTTAATTTCGATATGTCCCCTAACAGCCTTTTCATGCATCTTTATCAAGGGAACCCTTATCCTAATAATTTTAAATATTATTGTGATGATGTGGACCTAGGTCACTCACAGCAACGTGGGCTTAGCCAACGTGATGCTGACAAAATAAATAGTCGCCGAAGTTGACAAAAACAACGCCAACTGCCAAATAGCATAGCTTATGTTACTCCCTCCCTGCTGTGAGTCCCTGACCCTGTTAATCATGAACTCCATGCTTAGCACTATTTACCATTTCTTCAACTACACCCTGCTGACTCTGTCTCTCGGCCCTGTCACTGTACTCTTTATCAGACACCTGCTCCTCCTCAGCCACCTCGGCTCTTTCATGGTCCACCTCCACCTGTTGCTCACTGGGGGGGGAACGGTATGTGGGGCTGCTGTAGGGTTTGAAGCAAACATTTCTGTCATTTGGCGGCATCTGCCTCTAGTTTCTTTAATTTGTTTTCACATGGGCGTAGCTTCTCCACATCTAACTTGCCCTTTTTTTTATCCGGGGGCCACAGTTTCCACACAGATGTTTGGCTCTGCTTGCCAGCATTTCTGAGTCAATCATCTGAGACGAGAGTAAGGGAGAACAGAGGAGCAGCGGAGGGAGCCTAGTAAGAGATGTGATTGGGCCAGCCAAGTGTCACTCATATTATATTGTATTATAATAGACCAATGGGCCGCTGTCCCTGCTTGTGCTTGTGGGCGGTCTGAAGTCTGAAGGTCAGGCTGCAGCTTGAGCAGCCGGTTTCCGCGTGGTTTTAGTGCTTGGCATGTCTCCGTTTTGTTTTTGGAAATTAAAAAGTGCAGGGATCCAAAACCGCCTTCTGAAGAAGTGCAGGGGACATGTCCCCCCTGTCCCCCCCAAATTACATCCCTGCCAACGCTTATACAGCTAGATCAACTTCATGGGACATGAGGGGGGCCTGGGCCGTGTCGGTGATTCGCCTCGTAGCGGCCCAGGGTTGATTCCGACCCGCCGTCCTATGCTACATGTCTTTCCTTCTCTTCTTCAACCCACTTTGCTGTCTCTCTCTCCATGGTCCCATCGATGAAGGCACACAATTTCCCACAAAAATATAGATAGAAAACTGAAGAGATGAATGGAGATGAAGTGAGAGGGTGGATGATGAATAGATAAAGCAGATGAGTCATGCTGCCAGATCATATTGCCAAGTCGTAGTGCCAAATCACATTGCCTAATCCAAGATGTTAAATATAAAAGTGAGACATAAATCATACTTAGCCGTGAAATGCAGTTTCAACCCCACAAAACCCCACATTTGATATATATATATAGAGTCAAATATCTTTTGTTTTTCACACTTTTTTTGTAGCTTGTGTAAACCCGTAAACCAAACCAATGCGATGTGGCTGGTGAATGAGGAGGCGGATAGCAGCAGGAGCAGGTACAAGGGTTGTGTATACCTGGCAGTGGGGACGCCGGCGTTCCACCGTCTGCTCCGGTGCCTGAGTTGAGGAACACGTCCAAGGCCTCCTGGTCAGAGATGTCCATCAAGTCCATCTGCTCCAGTACGTCCACGTTCACCTCCATGGAGGAGATGCTGCCCATCGGGGCTGTGGAGCAAAAAAAACAAAAACAGCACAGAGTAACAGAGTTAAGAGAGAAAATAGATTGGTGTTATCATGGATTGATTTAGATTTGCTTTCTTAACATCGGAGTAGTGTAGTGTTGATGGCGGTGGTGTAATGTGTAATGCATATACATCAGAAATTAAAAGGTCATCACAGGTCATGAGTATGACATTTGACCAAAAAAAGAGAAAATATAGGACAAAAATATTACATTTAAATCATATCATGTCATATTTCTTGAAAATTCCTTTTGTTTCTTATATTTGCCCTATCATTTTTTTAAATGTATCCAACAGTATGTCAACTATTACACAATCCATCCATCATACAGTATGTGTCTAATAAATCAAACTGTATAAGTCTGTTTTGTTTGCTCAGCATGCAAAAATTCATAGGCGTTTTTGCATTCCACAGCAAACAAGTTATGAAGGCACCAACCCACATGAACCCAAGTGGGTAGAGTGGCGCAGAGTGACAGGTCGAGGCTGTAGATTCACTCACGTTTCCTGCAGTCGATCTGCAGGTGCGACGAGTACAGGTGGACATCTACCTCCTGTTGGAAGGCCTCTTCGAAAAAGCGCTGTCGCTCTCTGATCTTCAGAGGCTGCGAACCAACGCTGTCCCTCATCATCTGTGCGTTGTCTGTCTCCGCTATGAAGGGAAGGCAACAGGCAGACGCGTTGCTATCATGCAGAATGATCAAACATCAATGGGGCTGAGGTTGACAGCATAGGCGCAGTTTGAAAAAAAAGTGTACAACAGAGGCTTTGTTTACATGAAAATTCATAATCAGGATACCAGCAGGTGCATTTTCATATCCTGACCATATATGCCCAATGAGGGATGGAATATTGCGATAATTACCATAGAAACTGAACTCACACAAACCGCAAAACAGTAAACCAGATACAGATCCCTGCAGGCTGACCAGCTGTGGTTGTACAAGACCCCCTCATCACGCTCCACACCTACCCCCACTGAATTCAGTGACACTTCCACTCGTGTGTGTGTGTGTGTGTGTGTGTGTGTGTGTGTGGGGGGGGGGTCTGTCTGTG
>OMKN01038034.1:1805-13940 GCA_900302345.1 Melanonus zugmayeri | reverse complement strand
AAACTCATTTCAGCCGCTTGTATCCACGATCTTGTTCTTTCGGTCACTACCCAAAGCTCGTGACCATAGGTGAGGGTAAGAACGTAGATCGACCGGTAGATTGAGAGCTTTGCCTTTCGGCTCAGCTCCCTCTTCACCACAACGGATCGATGCACGTCCGCATCACTGCTGATGCCGCACCGTCCGCCTGTCGATCTCCCGTTCCATCCTTCCCTCACTCGTGAACAAGACCCCGAGATATTTGAACTCCTCCACTTGGGGCAGGATCTTATCCCCGACCCGGGGTGTGCACTCCACCCTTTTCCGGTTGAGAACCATGGCCTCAGTTTTGGAGGTGCTGATTTTCATCCCAGCCGCTTCACACTTGGCTGCGAACCGTCCCAGTGAGAGCTGCAGGTCACGGCTCGATGAAGCCAACAGGACCACATCATCTGCAAAAAGCAGTGACCCAATCCTGATGTCATCGAGCCGGACCCCCTCAACGCCCTGGCTGCGCCTAGAAATTCTGTCCATAAAGACTGTGAACAGAATCGGTGACGAAGGGCAGCCCTGGCGGAGTCCAACTCTCACTGGGAAGCAGTCTGGCTTACTGCCAGCGATGTGGACTAGGCACCGGTTGTACAGGGACCGAAAAGCCCTTACCAAGGGATCCGGTACCCCATACTCCCGGAGCACTCCCCACAGGACTCCCCGAGGGACACGGTCGAATGCCTTCTCCAAGTCCACAAAACACATGTAGACTGGTTGGGCAAACTCCCATGCACCCTCCAGGATCCCGCGGAGAGTGTAGAGCTGGTCCACAGTTCCACGACCAGGACGAAAACCACATTGCTCCTCCTGAATCCGAGGTTCGACTATCCTACGGACCCTCCTCTCCAGTACCCCCGAATAGACCTTACCAGGGAGGCTGAGGAGTGTGATTCCCTGGTAGTTGGAACACACCCTCCGGTCCCCATTTTTAAAGAGGGGGACCACCACCCCGGTCTGCCAATCCAGAGGCACCGCCAATCCAGAGCACCCCGATGTCCACGCGATGCTGCAGAGCCATGTCAGCCAAGACAGGCCTACAACATCCAGAGCCTTGAGGAACTCGGGGCGGATCTCATCCACCCCCGGGGCCCGGCCACCGAGGAGCTTTTTAACCACCTCGGCAACCTCTGCCCCAGTGATAGAGGAGCCCACACCCGAGTCCCCAGACTCTGCTTCCTCACTGGAAGGCGTGTCGGTGGGATTGAGGAGGTATTCGAAGTATTCCTTCCACCGACCCACCACGTAAACAAGTCGAGGTCAGCAGCGCACCATCCCCACTGTACACAGTGTTGACAGTGCACTGCTTTCCCCTCCTGAGACGCTCCGGTCAGCCGCCGAGACAATGGAGGCACGGAACATGGTCCACTCGGACTCAATGTCCCCCGCCTCCCCCGGGACAGAGTTGAAGCTCCTTCTGACGTTCGCAGCAGACCCTCACAATACATTTAGGTCTGCCAGGTCTGGCCGGCTTCTTCCCCCACCATCGAAGCCTGCTCACCACCACCGATCACCAGGTGGTGATCGGTTGACAGCTCTGCCCCTCTCTTCACCCGAGTGTCCAAGACATGCGGCCGCAAGTCCGACGACACGACCACAAAGTCGATCATCGAACTGCGGCCTAGGGTGTCCTGGTGCCAAGTGCACATATGGACACCCTTATGTCTGAACATGGTGTTTGTTATGGACAGTCCGTGCCGAGCACAGACGTCCAATAACAAAACACCATTCGGGTTCAGATCGGGGGGGCCATTCCTCCCAATCACACCGCTCCAGGTCTCACTGTCGTTGCCCACATGGGCATTGAAGTCCCCCAGCAGAACGAGGGAGTCCCCATGGGACACAAAACACATTAACATTAATTTTACCATAGATTTCCAAAGGAAAGCACTCTGTATGCATGCACGCACACAAAATACCATGATGATGTTGATGATGATGATGCTGATCTCTCCAGGAAGAAGAGTTTTGGCGGTACGGCAGGAATGGCCTTCGTCTCAACAGTGTGTTCCCGGAGCCATGGGGGCGGGATCAATGCAGTACGCTACTTCCTGTTTTGAATCCCTTTTTGTTGAAACATCTCAAACCAACCACCACAGTGTTATAGCCTCCCAAGCTATGGGCTGCTATTGAACTAGTTAGGTTACTTTGTTACATTACGGTGCTAGTAGCACATAAATATAATTCATAGGATACCTATAACAATCATAAAAAAATGTTTTAATTGTTATAATATTGTATTGAAATCTGTGTTAAGCTGTACTTTCAATCCATATCCGTTTTTAACCCAACAGAAAAAATGAGTAAATTCAATAGTCATTCACTGGCACCTTCTCTCTCTGTGTCTATGTGTCTGTCTCTATGTGTCTCTCTCTTTTTCTCTATTTCTGTACCTCTGTTCAGTTCACTAATAACAACCTGCCCTCCTTTGCGTCGATCGTTGCTCATGAGCTGGGTCACAATCTGGGGATGAACCACGATGACGGGCGGAGCTGTGTGTGCGGCGCTGCAGCCTGTATCATGAACTCTGGAGCAACGTAGGTTCACTCACACACACACACACCTTCTCCCTCCTATGCATCTCCCTTTACTCTCCTGTCCTCTTGTCTCATGTCCGCTCCTCTCCTCTCTAACTAGGGGATCTAGAAACTTCAGCAGCTGCAGTTCGGATGACTTTGAGAAGATGATCTTGGCCACAGGAGGAACCTGTCTGCTCAACATCCCACGGCCAGACGAGGCCTACAGCGCCCCCTACTGTGGAAACAAGCTGGTGGACATAGGAGAGGATTGTGACTGTGGATCAGAGAAGGTAGGATGGATAAGATGGATACATTAGATGCAGAGTATGTGAATTTCTGCGTTTTAGGTGGACTTCTGCTGCGATGTAATGTGTGTGTGTGTGTGTGTAGGAGTGTGAGGAAGACCCTTGCTGTGAGTATAAGACCTGTAAGCTGAAGCCTGGAGCCCAGTGTGCTTATGGAGTCTGCTGCCGCAAGTGTCAGGTACAGGAACCACACACCACAAGTCGAACCTTGATCCAATCATATCTAAATAAAACCCTATTAGGACTATAACCATGACCACAACCTAGTCTACAGTTCTATGTGACATGTGTGCTTGTATTCTTTGTGTGTGTGTGTGTGTGTGTGTACAGTATCTCCCAGGAGGCACAGTATGTCGCTCGAGTACAGATCAATGTGACCTTGCAGAGTACTGCAACGGGAGTACCGCTCTCTGCCAACCTGACGTATTCATACAGGTAGAGGATTATACATAATACACATATATATATACATATACATATCATTTTACATCATATTTTCATGTCATGTCACATTGTGATATTAAAATGGAACTGTTATTATTATCATCCTGTCTTACTAGATCAACCATGTGGTGTATCGCTCTGATCTGTCACTAAAGTTGTTTGTTTTTCCAGAATGGCCAACCATGCATGAACCAGCAGGCCTACTGCTACAATGGGAAGTGTCAGCACCTCGACGGACAGTGCAAAGCGATCTTCGGATCAAGTATGTCATATCACAGAATATCTGTTCAGCGCCGTCTGGTTGTTGGATGTATTGATGAGGATGTGTCATCCTCTCCTCCCATCTCCTCTCCTCTCTCCTCCCATCTCCTCTCTCCTCCAATCTCTTCTCCTCTCCTCCCAGAGGCCAAAGCTGCTCCAGAGGTTTGCTTTAAAGAGGTTAACAGTAAGGGAGATCGTTTTGGAAACTGTGGATACCATAACTACGGCTACAAGAAGTGTGAAAGCAGGTCAGACATTCACACATATGTATGCCTATACACACACACACACACACAAACACATCTCTGTTTATGTTATGTACATCATCAAAACAAGTAAATGATGAAATGAAAAGGCAGTCTGTAACACTGTAAACTGACAAACTGCGCACTATATGCACAATGTTAATAGTAATGTGTGAATATTATTATTATTATAATTTATGGAGACTACTCTAATCTGTGTATCTCTCGGTTGGTAGAAATGCGATGTGTGGGAAGCTGCAGTGCTCCAACGTCCACACCACAGTGTTTGGAATCCAACCGTCCATCATCACCACACCCATCGGCGGCACCAAGTGCTTCGGCGTGGACTTCATGCTGGGCTCTGATGTACCAGACCCAGGCATGGTGTCTGAGGGCACCCCCTGTGGTGACAACAAGGTACTGTACATGATGATGATGATGATGATGATTTAGAGAAGAAATCAGCTGAACTGTACAGTAGACTGTAGTATACATGAATATCTATCTATATCTATTGAACGGTCAGGTGTAGGTCTAACTCTCTCGTGCAGCTGTATCTGGCCAATCAGTGAAGGTGATGGTGCAGCTGTCTCCAATCCAATGCCAGATTAATAATAATAATAATAATCTTTGGCTATGCAATGGGATTCAGACAAAAGAATTCCATAGTAGTCACCCAAAAATGCAATAAAGTTAACTTCTTCATTCTGTAAATCAATAGATGTCGATTGGCTCATTTAAACCTAAATAATCCACTGCTTATATTAAAGTTAATAACAGTTGTTTATTTTGAACAGGTGTGTTTAAACTGTGAGTGCCGCAGTGCTGACGTCCTCAACTATGACTGTGACGTGCAGACAAAATGTCACGGACACGGGGTGAGACAGCATCTGATTGTCATTTATTTTAAATATATACTGTACGATTTATGCATCCCATGTTGAATTTGACACAATGCAGATATTGCTTTCCTTGTCTTCAAACTATTGCTAAATGTGGATTACATTATTAATATTAACATATATTTGTCTTTCTTTCTCTCTCTCTCTCTCTCTCTCTGTATTGTCTGTCTCTCTCTGTCTGTATGTCTTTCTCTCTCTCCCCCTCTTTCTGTCTCTCATCTGTACATCTGTCTCTCTGTCTGTATGTCTCTGTGTGTGTGTCCCTCTCTCTCACTCTCATCCAGGTGTGTAACAGTAATAAGAACTGTCACTGCTCAGAGGGCTGGGCTCCGCCCTACTGTGAGGTCAGCGGTTATGGGGGCAGCATTGACAGCGGTCCCACGTGGAACGGTGGGTGCAGCTCCAGCCTCTCCACACGTCAACAACATTCGGATTCACTATAAATATCATCAACACCTGAAATCTGTCTCTAGATAAGGACACCTCGGTGAGGGACGGCCTGCTCGTCTTCTTCTTCCTGGTGCTTCCTCTCCTGGTGTTGGGTGCGTTTGTTTTCGTGCGCAGAAATGACTTGCTGAGGTCCCTGGGTCTGGGGCGCAGGAAGAGATCTCAGGGATACGAGTGAGTCTGATGCCTTCAGAATCTTCATCATGATTTTAAGAGGGCGGTTCTTGGTTCTAGGTCAGACGGTTCTTTAGTTTTGTGTTCTGCTGTTTGCTTCCTTCCTTCCTTCTCATTTCAACTTCCTGTCACCAGTGCTGACAGCAGAACTCCAGGCAATCCTAGCAGAGGGCCACCCCCCAGAGGACCGCCTCCTGCCGTTACCCGCTCTAACCCTAACGGTGGAGTGAGAGATGGGGTACGTTTCCAGGCTAGAACTGGCCTTTCCGTCTTCTTCCGGCTTACTGTTCATACCAATACAACGCTATACTCTCTAGAATCTCTATTGAACAGTTTCTTCACGTTTAATGATGCACTACATCAAGGTGTTTGCCTTCCTTGACGTCATGGTTCATGCTGAAGGTGATGTTGACTCTCTTTCTCACTGTTTCCCCTGTAAAGCATCACGCTCTGCTCCGAGATGAACAGGTAAATATCCTCTCCTGTACATCTGTTTATTTACGCCTTGTTCAGCAGATATACTGTTTGTGTATGTGCAGTGAGTAGTTTACATGCACAGTGAAAGCCGGTTAGGCAGAGTAACCAGGTTATGGTTGTTATCCAGTTGAGGGAGTAACATATTGTCGCGTTTACATGGCCATTAATGACCATAAGAGGTTACGGTCAGTAAAAGAAGTCACGACCGTACCTTACACAGTCAGCAGCCGTATAATTAGGTCGTGTTGATTTACATTCTTGTGTTGATTTGAAACATTGAAGATACTGATGACAGACTGACTGCACACAAAACAAGACAGTGAATACGTTAACATGCACAGCTCGCTCGGATACTTTTGAAATACACTTTCACGTTGGATCTAAGAAGAGATCGTTTGGATCTCTTCTTAGATCCAACATGAAAGACGTTAGTACAAAAGTGTATTGAACAGCGAGCCGTCAAAGGATTCTAACGTGTAAATACTGAACATGCTCTTGTGTGTTTGCGTGTATTTCCAGGCGGGTACGACGTGTGGTGCATGCATAGAAATAATTTGCCCTCCCAAAACCTTTTTACATTGTTTACATGGCAAATAACATTGGATAAGGATCGGGTTACCTCGGTGCCATTGCGTTACCGGGCTTCGGTGTTTACATGGCAGGTTACGATTGGCTTTCCCTTGTGCATGTAAACATACTCTCATAGTCTTACAAACCTACTGCCTACTGCTTAGCATATAACCTAATTTACAGTCAGCGTGCGAATATAATGCCCACTTATGTTTTCTCATATTGACTTACACACTGTGTATGTGTGTGTGTGTGTGTGTGTGTGTGTGTGCGTGCGTGCGTGTGTCTCAGGTGGTGCAGACCAATAGGACAGCTTCAGTTCCATCCTATGCAATGAGACCTCCTCCTCCTCCTCAGTAAGAAACCACACAACTAGATTCATGCCACGCCACTTACACATAGTTAGAGTCACACAGTTAGCTTCACGCGGTTAGCTTCACACAGTCAGCTCACACAGTTCATACTGTGAGATGGCAAAATGATAGCATTTTGATTGTCAGCCATGATTTGTTTCATTTAGTTTTTTATTCCAATTAAATGACCATACTAGTTAGCCATCCCTTCTTACCATCCTCCTATTGGTCACTGGTCTAGTCAGTTTGATTTGGGAAAGACTTTGCCACGGCCGAGAAATTTTGATTGCAGTCAAAATGGCAGTGTGGGGCCCGTTAGTTTACACAGTTAGGTTCACACAACCAGCTTCACACAGTTTGCTTCATACAGCTGGATTTAAAGTCAGGAAATCACATTAAACGTTAATCTTCGTTCTATCTCTTTTCTATCTCTATCTCGTACAATAGGAAACCAACTGCTGCAAGCCAACATCTAGTGCCTCAAAGACCCGCCCCTCCTCCCCCAGTCTAGCCAATGGGAGATCAAAATCCTGTGGATCTGTAGTGAAACACTTCCACATCACAGCCCAGTAGACTTCAGACTGATCCATCTTCACTGGGAACCAGCTGGGAAATATACAGTCTACCAACAGAAAAAATACATGTTACACAACGTTCTTTCTTTCTTTTGATTTCCTTCCTGACTGTTACCCTGCCATATTAACAACCACTGCTGCTGAATGAGTGCACTTCCCCTTCTGCTCAGCACGGACATAACCCCCCCCCCAATATACAGTTTAAAATAGATCTAGGGCACATTGAGGGTTTTTTGTTTTTTGATTTAGTTGAGGTACATAAACGGCTTATCGGTGGTCTTGTCTTTCTACGTTCTAATGTGTCACTTCTACACCTGCAGCTGACCACTGGAGCGGGCCAATCAGCATAGTGTTCAAATGTCTTCTGTGCAGTTTGCTTGAGAGCCACTATCAAGCAGTCACACAAACCACCAACATCACGTAGCCAGACCTCCTCTTGCAATCTCACAAATCATTCCTAGTCATGTAATCGCTTGCATAGCACCTAGTGTGTAGGGTGTGACTCGTATCCTATAACCATAGCCTAGGTGATGGCTATGGTCCAGCACCTCTACCAGCACCAACTGGTCTCCCATATCCGGGTAGACCAGGCCAGCCCTGCTTAAGCTTCCTACCCACTAGACGTCTTGACGATCAGTCTCGCCGTCGGGTCGGTGATCCGCACTAGGCGACTGGGAACATGTGGCGGTACACACATGAAGACCGTACTATCCGATGATCCGCTCTTTCTCTGAAAACTCGCGTGAATGCGGCTCACGTACTCACGCTAATGGTTTCTGTAGGAAGACATGCGGCAGACCGGTCCATACACTTGTCACAGCCCATCATACTACCAGCATTCCTCTGAACCCGAGCCGTGAATAATTGACTCAGCCCTAGAATCGGCGGGTTTGTCGCCTAGTGGGTAGGAGCCTTTAGCTCCCAAAGAAACCAGCTGTGGTAGGCAGCTAGCTATGGTGGTGGTGCCAAAATAATAATAATAATAATAATAATAATTCATTGCATTTATATAGGTTTTATATAGGGTTTTTTGGGGGCTTTTTGATTTTGCCGGTGAGGTCAGGCTAAGTGAGTTGGGTGCTGTGTTTCATCATGAGCAACACACAAGCACATTCATAGACAATTACCTGTGCTAAAGATGTATACACTGTAAATCTAGATAACATTTACACTACATTGTCAGTTTTCATTTTATTTTTGTTTTGCACATGAAACTGATCATTTGTGTTATAGTATTTTGTGAGTGTGAATATTTTACGCAGTAGTCATCAGTGAAATTAGTTGGATGTTAACAGTTTGTGTGCCACTGGAAAACATGGGTCCTAGCAGAAACCAAATGGAAAGACTCATCATTTGTTCTTTGATAGAATATAAACCTTCTAGCAATCTTAAGTCATCATTCATTTAGTCACGTGTGTGTGACCACAAGATGAATGTACCAATTCCACCACCAAGAGTCTCAGGATGTTGGGATGCTTCAGGTTAGCCAGCCGCCTCCATCGTCCCCACCTCCCGCAGTATGAGATCCGGGATCCCTACATAACCCTCGATAGCCGATACCCCGCTTCCCAGAGCTGTGTCCTCCATGCAAAACACATAACGATTCATGGCTTTTTCCTTCCTTGGTGTCGAATATTTTACTTTCTCTCTCTTGTGTGTGTGTGTGTCAGGATAACGACAACGACAACTCGTATTATTTATATATCTATCTTTATATGGATTCTTCCAACGACTGAAGGAGCGGTACGGCAACATCAAAGCTACTCTGATGCCCAAGTCTGACATTTTGGACATGGAGGTGTTATGGTCAAAAATGCTTGCCCTGAAAATGGCTGCCGGTATAAAAGCTAGTATAATAGCTATATAAATAATATGAGTCGTCGTTATTGTCCCGAAGGAAAAAAAAGAAACATAGAATAATATACACATTTTCTATGAGAGAGGGAGGGAGAGAGAAAACAGCTCTGGGAACTGGGGTATTGGCCTCAGTCTACAAGGCTTGGGACATACAGGGAGGTGGGGGGAGATTGCCTGCTTGGTTTACATTACAGTTTATAATTGTATGTTTTTTTTTAAAGTCAGTCGACAGTCTTTCATTTAGTTCCTTTGTATCTTTATTGGTACACATCAACACGGTATAATGTCCTAAATTAGACCTTTATTAGTCACAGAATGTTCACAGAATGCGTCAATTATAAACTGCATTCATTAACTTCCTGGTTTTCTGAAATTAAATGAAAGACACACACGCACATATTGACAATCGTTTTGGTTGCAAGACTCGATTAGCCATAAAGACTTGGACCACCATGCCGAGCAAGGAACCCTCTATCGCGCTCATTTTCTATTTTTATAGCGTTTTCATTTATATTTGCTGGTGTGATTTGGTTTGATTCTTCTGTGGTAATGAACACAAATGTAAAATCTGCTTTTTATATAATACTGTGGTTCTTATTTTAATTGTAATAATCCTCGTAGAGCCAGGTGTTTGATGTGGCTGTAAATAAAAAGGAAATCCACAGCCCCCCCCCAAAAGCAATTCCCTTGAAACAGAAACAGCCCTGCAGCAGCCTGACTAGCATGACTATGCACGACTAGCATGACTATGACACCATAGGTGTCTACGTATGGTTCTGGTTTTGAACCATACCATTGTATACATTTCCAAATGGTTTAATTAAATTGACCTCTGATTTTGAGAGTTGCCATGCTACGTACTCACACTACCATGCAGACCAATCAGCCAATCACAGTATTGAAATGAGCAACATCTGCTATAATACATGTATACTAGGAGTTGCACAACTTCTGATTTTTTCAAGTCGTCTTTTCCGTCAATAAAGTCGACGCGTCGTTGATGACGTCATCACATACACACCCACGCAAAACACAGACAGAATGGGCTCCAAAAATGACCACATCGCATCACATCGGACGCTCTCTGTCCGCACTGAATCCGTTAAATATGCAATTCTGTTGTCATGAAAGTTTCACTCACGGCCGGTAGGCGTTGAGTTGTGGTAGTGACGTCGACAAGTCGACTTTTCTGTGCAAGCCCTAATGTATACTGTTGTAATATCAGAGGTTTTGCCTTTTCTGTTATGTTGGCATACACTTATTGTGTTTAACTCTCCTTAAATACATCACAAATCCATGTCGTGAAGACAAGAATCGTGCAAGTGTGTTCGCCGATCCGTCTCATCTTTTCCATGAACCACACAAAACCCTTACCATAACTTCACATTTTCTCATGTTATACCCAAACTGAACCATCACTTAACCAATACATAAAAATGATGCATATTTACATCTCATCTTTCTCATCATCTTTAGTTTTGAAACACATTTACACAGACTTCAAATCATTACATTACCTTCCAATGTTTCTCTCATAGGTCATGTTTACTCGCATCAGGTACGGCCACAGAGTATATCGATTAAACAGAACACGTTTACCATCTAGACTTAGAAAAATATTTTTGATTACAAGGTTCTGGTCCAATTTTGTGTTTCCATGGCTAAATGAAAACACTATAGACATTTAATCGTATTGTAGAATAATTCAACATTACAAATATAGAGCTATATGTTATATTATTGTACACATCCTGGGTTCCGCTACGTTCCATGCACTATAGAGAATGATTGTAAATTAAACTATAAACACAGTACTGTACTAGTATCTATCTCTTGATGTATCTCCTTCCAGCTAAAGCATTCTACTACAGGGCCAAATAATGCCAGCAAGACATTTCTTAGGACTGGGCTATGCAGATTGCAATGCTACAGTTTGAATTGTTATTTTATAGGCTCACTCATATCAGATGCTCTGCTTTGCCTGACAAATGCCCTTACATGCATATCTTTAAAGGTGAAAAGAAGAACTACAAATCCCAGTCAGGTTGGACCTTACAATCATGCATCATTTGCTGAATGAGGCCTTCATGGTGATGTGTCTGTTATTGCCAGCATGCCCAATGAATGAATGACTCATTTTATTGTGCTTTTAGACTATATTTGGTCTAATAAGAGCTACCTTGGGTAAACACCTCTCTGTTGATTGACAGGATACTTATGCCAGAATAATTCAAATGTATTCCAGTTTTATTTTTTTTTCTCATGCTCAAAGTTAAAGGCCAGAAGTTTAGGAAAAGAAGTACAAATACAGCATGCTCTGGGGACAGGGCGCCCTATGTAGTGTGACTAGAAGCATAAGATAGGGCGTCTTATGCTTCTAGTCAGCTGAAGTATGCCCCTCCCCCCATGACCCTGACCAAGAATAAACAAGGATACAAGCATAAGTCAAACAATGCAGTGACCCTTCATGGTCCAAAATCAATGTGGTCCTATTAGCTGAGGAGGACATCACTCCAGTGGCCACTAGTGGGGACATTCTGTGATCAGGAGAGGTCAAAGATCAGGACTGAAGGTCTTCATGGGACAGGACAATGACATCACAACAGGTCAAGAGAACATACACCGAGGAGGAGAGGACGTTAATATGCCTTTCAGGAAGATCCCATTATCTGGTTGGTGGAAGTCCAGAATTGCTCCATATTCTATTGCAGCTGTCACATGCATAAGAAAATGTACTCATCCTGCGGTCTGTGTTGTTTAGTGTTTTGATTTCATTTAGATTCATACATTTTGGCTCATTCTATTTTTGTTGTTCTCTTTATGTGTTGTTAATCACAGAGGGGTCGAGGGGAAGTCACATGAAAAACCGCTACTTATTGAATCAGTCAATGATGGATGGGTTATGTTTTATTATTATTGTTAAGGTTAAAAAAAATAATCTACTGTTGAATTTGAATTGAAACAAACTAAAACATAATC
>OMKN01038007.1:13565-45703 GCA_900302345.1 Melanonus zugmayeri | reverse complement strand
ATGCCCGCAACATAACCTTTAGGCATCCTTGAGCCAAGCCCCAACCTGCTCATTAAAGGTGAACCATCTTGTATGAAGCATTGCTTCATACACATGACGTCTATGGTCCAACTTTTCTGTGATTTATTTTTTCTTCTTTCTTTTAACAACACACGTATGAAGCAGTACTCTTATATTAGAAAATAGCCGAGCAGCGTGACGGCTCCCCCCTTTAATGACATGCTTCTGAAATCACTTGTAAGACACTTTGGATAAAAGCACGTGCTGAACTCACTGAACGGTAAATAATGATCGGCACACCACCCACCTCCACAAGGATGAGCTTGCGGTCCTTGGGCCCCTCATCTCCCACCATCTGCAGACAGTTGTACTTGTTGGCCCTGAGGAGGAACTCCTGGAAGAGGCCTGTCTGCGAGGAGCCCAAGAAGCCATTAAACCTCGATGCTTCTCAGTGATGTGTTGAGGAGAAAATTAGAGAGGGACAAAATAAAAAAAAAAGGAGGGATATTGATATTAATATTAATTAGCTCCCGCTTCATTCATTTGTATTGATTACAGATGTGTAATGGGACTTTGTCTATTGTACTGTTGGTGACTGATTGTCAACTGCTTTATTTAGAGAAAATAAATCAATGAAACTATTTCCAAAATAAAATTAAAACTAAACTGCACACCGGGCTCAAATTGTGTTTGTCGATATGTTTCAGGGTCTGCTCTGTATTCTGGGAGGTTGGAAGGGTTTGTCCATTCCTGGAGTCTGAAGCCTAGTTCTCCGGCCAGAACTTGGACTGTAGCGCTCTTCCCACAACCCGAAGGACCGGTCAGCAGAACAATACTGCCCCCCTGTGTACACGGAGGAGAGCCAGGTTATTTGTTATAGTATTTATGAATATGCATGAGGAAACAACCAAAATCGTCCTGTACAAAATAGTCCTGTACTCACCTCTATTCAAGGTGCTGACATTAAGCTGGTGGATAACTACACATATCTGGGTATTGTTATTGATAATAAATTGAGCTTTGAACCCCATGTTGATTACATATCCAAAAATGTCCAACGTAAAAAAGGTCCAGGAAAATGCGCTTTACTTCTCTACTAACATTAAATTGTATAGCTGACATGTATTTAAAAGTCATTACAAAAGGTTACAGGGGTTACTCTGTTGTTTCGGTCATTCTTTCATTCACTCTAAACACATTTGAAACCTTGGATGTTTTGGGGTCCGTGTGAGTCCGGATCCAGTTCTCCACCTCCTCGATCTTCTTCTTATGCACAGCGAGCTCGGCCTGCACAAACACATGGTTGTGAAACAGTGATAAAAAAGCAACAAAAACATGTAAGCAGCGAGCAAAGTCACATCAAGCCAATGTTATTTGTATTGTCCTTCATCACAGTTACAGTCTCAAAGGGCTTCACAGGCCATATCTTATGACACGCCCTAACCCTAGCCCCCCCCAGAGAGCAAAAAAATCAACAGGTATATTTATATATTCACGCATTATAATGTACTAGTGCAGTGGCCGTTCAAAACATGCCTGTTCGGAACAGGCCGATTGCTTGGCCTCCGGTTCTCGAGAACCGCTCATCCAAACAACTTCACACTCGACCCTGCACTTCCTTGGGTCCTCAGCAACACACGCCAAGTGAGGTCGATCGGATGAACGGTTCTCGAGATATGCAAAGGACATAGAGACAGACAGAGATTCCTTCCTTTAGTAGAGAGATATATTCCAGGTCAATTATTCATGGGTAAAGTTGTTCACCTGTGAGCGTGGCGCATGTGCATCTACCCAGGGGACATGCTGGTCGCTCTGATGTGGCTCTTGGATGACGGACAAGGATGAGGATCGAAGCACCGAACTGTTGGTCTCACCCTTTCTCTTCCGAGGCCACTTGCCAGGTTTCCCCTTGCTTTCAGGGGACTTACCCAAAAGATTACTAAATGATGGCTCCACCCAACAGTTAGCCTGCATGGGATAGAGTTGATTAAGCAAGATATTGTTGTTGATCGGGAACAAGATAAAGTATTTTGATATGTAGAGCAGGGGAATATTTCAGCAGTACTATACGAAACTAGATGTCGTTTGGGGTTTTGTTATGGAAAAATTGGGGTATATAGCATTGAATTAATCTTTAATCGCAAAAGCAATAGTTAATACTGAACACATAGATTGTGTTGAAAATATCGCCCATCTCTTGAATGCATGAATCACTCACATACATATGAAACTTACTTTATTTGACGTTACCTTTCCGCCGAGAGAACGCTTTGACATTCTCATCTGTGGTGCTTTGCATTGGCCTGGGAGCTGCACATGTGATCACATGTAATTAGATGAAATCAGATGTGATCACATCCAAACCGATGTCAGTGTCCACTTGTCCACAAAGACTCCCAATTAGAACTGAGGCGAGGTAAAGATGCAGTAAACTGTAGACAGTAAACAGTCACCTGGTCAAATAAACTAAGAAAATAAAATAAGCTTAGTAGCTATATAAAACGTACAATGTACTTTTTGCAGCTTCCAGAACTGTGTTCATGTTCACTGCAAAACTTTATTCAGCAGCTTTATAACAGAACGTGTTGACACATCACCAAGCCTAACCTTCTAACTGTTACTGGGTTTAAATAAATAATAATAAACATACCTTCTCATTAAGGTAATACGCGTTGTTATTATTCAACTCTGAGCGACTTTGAAACACTCGACTACGTTTATATATAATAACTAATGTTAATTAGCGAGCGTATGCGCATGAATGTAAACCCGACGCGGATTGGTTGAGGTGTTGCGGCGCATTAAAGTGACGAAAGGTTACGGCGCATCAAAGTGACGTAGGAACGCTTCCTGTTTATCCTAGAGCACGCCGAGCTGCGCAGTACGCATGCGTCGACCAACACGCTCGCATGAGACAAGTCCAAATGTAAAGAAAGAAAAACAATATAATGATTATAACAGTATAGCCGATTAAACATCAAGAAAGGCTAAACAAAAACAACTGAAACCTTTCTTTAATAAGGAACCTAGCCCGCTAATCAAGTCAAGTTAAAGAAATGAAAATAATGAAGCGGCCAAACATCCTACTTACAGGTGAATGAACTAAACTAAATATAAGTTTATCTATCTAACATTTAGAAAGTTTTCAATTCAGTCCAGAAAGACAGTGTGTGTGTGTGTGTGTGTGTGTGTGTGTGTGTGTGTGTGTGGCGCGCGTGTGTGTGTGTGTGTGTTTTACAGGGACGCCTGGGGTCGGGAAGACCACCCTGGGTAAGGAGCTGGCTCAGAGGACAGGCCTGGTGTACATCAACATAGGAGACCTGGCACAGGAAGGTGAGGACCTTTTTATTCAGAACATAATATAATCCTCCAACACGTCAACAAATGGACAAGAATGCGATTATTCGCATTTGTTGACGTGTTGGGGGATTGGCTTCTGTAGTTAATTGACTTCTGGAGGTATTCTGTAAGAAAAGAAAGATCCACATGGTTGTATGAGATATCCTACATCTTGATTTAGTTTGATTAGTGCCTAATGTTCTTTGTGATGCACTTTGTATTTGTTTGAATCCAGACATTCACACCCTTCTGTAAGAGAAGAAATATCAAATTATATGAACTTGAACATATGTTGATTGGCTGCTAATCAACATGTCCTCCACAATGTAGAGGACATTAAATTTACTACATTAAAAAAAAATCTAGAATAAGGAAGTAGAAATTATTGATGTATGGAAATACGTTTCTTTTGTCTTAAAGACCAGTGTTTATCATGCTAAAATCCTCAATGTAATGTGGCCAGTTCATGCCCCAACCTTGTGAAGTCATCCTAGCCTTTTACAGCACAGCTGAGCAGGTGTCACACACACACACACACACACACACCATCAGCAACACATTTTGTTTGCTGCACCAATGGTTGCCTCTACTCATGGTCTTGATGTTCCTTGTTTACCAGGGCAGCTCTTTGATGGTTTTGATGACGACTACCAGTGCCCTGTTTTGGACGAGGACAGGGTGAGAAAAAGTCAATATATAAAACCACTAGTGGGGATATTTCATTTTAATTAATTGATTGTTATCAACATACATTTTTGTGGCCACATTTGTTGATCTAGCTTATGAAATAAGCACCAGATAGAAATTAAATTGGTGAGATGAATAAACTCCAGACTGCTCCAGACTGGCATAATCTAATATTATTATTATTATTATTATTATTATTATAACCTAATAATAATAAAAATGTGGTTGTGGGTACTTCAAATATGGTTCAGGTATGCAATGCAGAGAGCTAAGTTCTTCACCAAACATTAATTATTAATATATGGTTATGTATGTATGTTGATGTTGTTTTGTTGATGTTGTTTCATTAGGTTGTGGATGAGCTTGAGGACAAGATGGCGGACGGTGGTGTCATAGTGGACTATCATGGTTGTGACTTTTTTCCAGAGCGCTGGTTTCATATTGTGTTTGTCCTTCGCACAGACAACACAAATCTCTACAGCCGTCTAGAGAGCAGGTACCTGAATCACGTAGATGTTTATGAACACACACCTTTAACACACATTATGAAATGTGGGTTAAAGGTGCTGTAGGTAAGATTTGAGAGTTGTAAAGAGAGAGGGAGAGAGAGAGAGCCGAAGAGAGCAAGATTACCAAAACAAACAACCCCAAAACAACGCCTCCTCCCTCTCTGCTCCTTTCTTACGTTTCTCCGCCATTGAGAAGTGTTGCATTCACACACCTGTGGTGGAGCTATGATAACGCTGTGTGCGCTGTGGTTCTCTGAACCAATCAGGGAAGAGATGATCTGATTGGTCAGAAATTAGGCAGTAGCGGTCTAAAGTCGCGCAGTCAACCAGAAGAGATATTCTCAGAGCAATTCACGGATGTCTATGGAATTTCAACCTACTTACCTACAGCACCTTTTTTTTAAATGCAGCAAATACTTGGACACATGTTTGAATACATTCCTGAATTTTCCTTCTAGGACAAATACAGTGTTATCAAATGTTACAAGTCTTCAGAAGACTTTGCACACAAACCATGATCTGCCATCCTCTAATGCCATGATATGTTTTCCCACTTGGTAGGGGCTACACAGGAAAGAAGTTGCAGGACAACTTGCAATGCGAGATCTTCCAGACCATTTATGAGGAGGCCATGGAGGCTTACAAGGAGGACATAGTTCACCAGCTACCGAGCAATAAGCCTGAGGACATGGAGAGCAACATGGAACGTATAATCGAGTGGATGGACCAGTGGATAAAAAACAACAACTAGTGTATAGGGAGTACACATTGGCTTTTGATTGGTCATCATCTTTGGGGCCTCACAAATAAAGCAAGATATGGACATCATCATAATGTGGACATTTTTCAACTGAGTAGGCCTATTTGCAGAATACATACATTATTGGGAAATGAGTATGTCATTTTTTCTTTTTTAAATAAAAATGAAATTGTAATCGATAATGTTGAATGTTTAATTTTTCAACCAAACAATTCAGATATAAAGACTTGCATTACTGTGACAAAGGTAATTCTGAAAGTGCTACAAAATAAGACCATTTGAAATGACTAGTTCTGCAATGTATTTGTATATTCAGTATTCCTTGGCATTTTTAATGCACAGAGATACTGTGATGAAATCCTGAGGCCCATTGTTGTGCCATTCATCCACCACCATCACCTCATGTAGCAGCATGATAATGCACGGATCTGTACACAATTCCTGGAAGCTGAAAACATCCCAGTTCTTGCATGGCCTGCATACTCCCCGGACATGTCGCCCATTGAGCATGTTTGGGATGCTCTGGATTGCCGTTGTGGTGGAAAAACTGGGAAACTGCCAATGATCAGACGGTTTGGTTTAGTAGAAATTATATGATTTATTCTTTGATAATGGAAAAGATAGAAAGTATATAAAGTACATTCAGCACTGAAGGGTCTCACTATCCAACACGCATCTGATGCTTGTCAAAGAGCGAGAGCCCCGAATACAGTTTGCATAGGAATATTATAATAAAAAAGCCACTGAGAGGAGAGTCTCCTCTTCCCATAGACTTGCTAGGCACTTGTTTTTCAGGAGCTGGTGCTTCACATATTTTACACTCATAAGAATTAGAATTGTTCAAGGCCAAATCCTCAGTCTTACAGAGTTCAACCCAATGGAAAAGTACAGACATGCACTATCATGTACGTGCTGTTGTTAAGTCACATGATGTACAAAGGCAGATCATAGTGTAACATAGAGGGCATAGAGAAGTTCTATTATATCGTTTCAGTTCCAGTTCCAGTTCCTGCCGATATCCAGCAACTTCCACCTCCAGCAACAGCACAGCCATTGAAGAGGAGTGGACCAACATTCTACAGCCACCATCAACAACTTCATCAACCATATGTGATATATCTGTGAAATCCATAGTTCAGTGCCTAATAAATGTCTCTTTTCAAGATAAAACTGCACATTTTTGAGTGGCCTTTTATTGTGACCAGCCTAAGGCACACCTGTGCAATAATCATGCTGTCTAATCAGCATCTTGATATGCCATACCTGTGGTATGGATTATCTCGGCAAAGGAGAAGTGCTCATTAACACAGATTTAAACAAATTTGTGAACAAAATTTGAGAAATAGGACTTTTGTGTACATAGAAAAAGTCTTAGATCTTTGATTTCAGCTCATTAAAAATTTGAGCAAAAACAAAAGTGTTTTGTTCAGTGTGTATATATATATATATATTATAATTATAGTAGTCTAAAAAATGCAGTGATAGCTTCGCATAATAATCACTGTTGGTTTCATCTTGCACTGCTGGTTTCCTATAGTATTCTTATACAATTCAGATCATGTTGTGTTCTTAAACACTCCTCACAACCCTAGAGCCGCACATTTTTGAGATTAGCAACGAATTTGACAATGAATAGACCGCAGGGGTTCACATGCAGTCTGTACAATAAATAACAATATTCATACGTCAAGAGGGCAAACGGATCTCGCTTTACATCAGAACAAAAGTCTTGTATTAACAGCAGGGGTCACTGATTGAAAGTATCCCTCAGGTACCGTGTCAACAGAACAGACACCCCGACACCGATTCTCGGAAGAGGCACCACTGCTTGTCTGCAGCAGTTGGAGCACTTTTATCAGAAATACAGTGAATCTCCTCAGCCGACTGGAGTGGAACATATTACAAAGCGATGTGGTTCTGCACACTTGGAGTTCAAATCATCCATACAATCGCTCCACCCACCTGCACCAAACTGCACAGATAAACGCAAAAAAACACCCATGGACACAAACAGCGCGGGCGATCGACATTGCTCTGTGTAATCGCTGATGCTTTGTGTTGTCTGAGTCTCTATACTCGTCTACTCCGTCTAGGCTATTTTTACCTGGTTCATAATTCCACCTATACAGATGCCCAGGTAATTACTGATGTTTCAGAGCTCGTCCACACCGCAATATCGGAAAAAGGCAAAAATGAACTCAGCTCAGCACCATGGTTGTTTGTTGTTTGTTTTGGGTCAGAAAAAGATGACCACTATCCTACAGCCTTATTATTAACTCACTTCCTGTGTTTTCCTATCAATGTTCAGGCTCAGTGTGAGCAGAAAGCGTTCCAGCTAATGTGTCACTGTTGACTGAGAAAGCATCTGGTGGGTCCATGACCTCGATTGAAATGGTGTTACTAGCCAATATATATATAAAGTAACCGTTTATCATGGCTGTAGAAGAATTATTCTAAAACAAATCTTGAGCACACAGGATATTGTGTGTAAAGATCTGCAAAGATAAATATGACGCTGATAGCTATAAATACAAGTCAAATGCCTAAATACTTCTAGTGCAGTGGATTTGGATTTCATACGGGCCTTCATTTTATAGCACAACCGCCACATTAATCATGTGCCTGTTTGATGTTTAGATCCAGCTGTAGCCGCGGCTGATATCTCAAAGCAATGGGTCTATGATGGATTGTGTGTTTACACTGGTCTTCTTGGGAGCCAAGAGAGGTGCTCCGCAGGCTGAGCCAGCGCTGGTGGCACAGGTCCATGAGGCATTAGTTGAGTTAGTTGCCCCACACATCTCTCCACTGGGTGACTCAAATCTATGGATTAGAGATAGATAGATCAGAGACCCTATGCAGAAACGCAGCACCTGGGCCTGCGGGAGAAGTGTGGGGTGAAGCCTGGGGTGACGGTGAACACAGCGTCTTCTCATCCTAACCAATATTGGCACCGTTCCACCATGGCTCAGACCATGACGTGGCTCTGTACCCATTCAAATGGATGACTCAATCTATGGGCACTGGCCTCGTCTTGAAATAGTATTAAGGATTGTCTTTACTCAGAAATTTGTGTTGGCGATGTGAATGTGAATGTTTGTTTTTCTCCCCCAAGAGGAAAGGACGGGACAATGGGGCTTAAGGGCATGGCTGTGACTCCCTTGCCCCCCGCTTCCCCTCCTTGCATGTTTAATTAGGGTGATGAAGCATTTACTAGTCTCTTGTTTTGTGAAAGCACTATGTAGGATTGTATATGCATTTCCACCACATCTTTGATCTGTCACAACAAAGTCCACTCAAAGAGAGAGACAGCAGTATTTTAGAATGATTTAAATCACACCCACACACATGGTGACTATGCTTTTGTCCTCTGCAATGTAACATTCAAAGTGCTTTGGATGGGTTCCATTGGTTCGGTAATGAGATAGTTACTGGACATAAGTTCAGCTCACATAAGTTCAGCCTGGCACAACTGACATCACGCCTCAGAGCAGACGGCTAATGTAGTCGCACCACCGAAGACAGGAGATCAAATCATTCACTCAACCACTAATAAACAACACATGCCTTTGACGCACTTTGGCGAAAGGCAACCTGCTATGGGACAAACTGTGTGATTTAGGCAAATGTTAAGGGTGTTTGAATACCACACAAGGCATTTGTATTCACCATTTGAAAGACAGTAAAATGTCCAGCAGGAGGGCAGCAGGAGGGCAGCTGGGAATGTGTGTGCCGTGTGCAGAATCAATGAGACAAACATAAGAATTCTGAATGTCAGAGTTACATCTACAAGGCTGAGGGCTTACATGTGGTCACTGGCCACTGCTCTTAGGGAAATTTCATTTTAAAAGGTCAGCCTCAACACTTGCAGAATAACTAAATGTCTGGCCCTTTGCTGCACTGCCCTCTTGTAGGAAATACATCCAAATGACATCTACACCTTTCTTTTAACAAACCACCCAATATGGACAGAAATAACACATGGCACCAAGATTCTTGCAAAATAAGTCACATTTATTCTACGATATAAATACAATTTGAATTCAAGTTAGTACCCTAGAATTAGAAATTAGTGAATGAAATATTGCAAAACGACCTCTATACCAGCCAAACAACAAATTACAGTATCCAGAGCCATCATTCAACTGACATTAACCTCTTCATCGCAAGAGGACCCGTATCCGGACCATTGTTAGCTAAATGAAACACAATTCCAACCCCAAACATAATAACAAGAGGGCTTTGCACCAGTCGCTGCCTGGGCCCTAACAAGCATGTAACAACAACAGTTATGTATTTCATAACTGTGCATGTGCACATGCACAGCAATAGCAATCTTTTTCACATCATGTTATCTTACACAAACTATATATCATATGAAAGCTGAGACTCCACTGATTCCAACAGTCAAACGATACCACTCGAACTAGAGGCCAAAAACCATCGAGAACAAACTTCACTTTTTATAGTTACAACCACAAATTATGTCTTACCTTTGTTGTTCTTGTCATCAAAGTTGATGACAAAAAAAAGTTATCAAAGTTTGATTGCATAAAACCACCATAAACAGATAATACAGTGACTGGGCACCATTTTGAAACCTCACACTGTGTTTACAATGTGTATTTAAGAGAGAGTTTCATAGAAAATAATCAAAAATTGATCAATCAGAACACACGGTCTTTATTGCCAACTGGTGGCCATATGGTGTAATTGCGTCGTTTGGCTTGGTGTCATTCAATTCTATTTGCCCTGACCTTTCAATAGAGGGGTCAAATGTCAAAATTGAACAATGGATTCTCGAGATATTCACCTATTTGTGTCTCATTACGCTTGCATTGTCATTTTTGCATTTGGATTGATTGGTTTTTATTTGGAGACTCCGCCTAAACCTACCTCTACTAAAACCTCTATCTTTGCTCTACTTCACTTTATTGGCATTGAATCTTGACCCAGGTACTCATTAGATGTTGTACTATGGTGCTACCAACTGATAATGCACTAGGTGGTATTCACTCTAAACCATTTATTTCAGATGGTCATGAAACCTTCCATTTATGCTTTGTTCTATCTTTATTCACTCTGACCCAGTAGCCTCCACAATGATTATCTCACAGGTGTTATCTTTATTTTGGTACCAAGATTACATATTATAGCCCTTGTAGCTGTAGAGATATCGTCTATTCACTTTGGGTATGTTCTTTTCGGCAAAAACCTGAGAAAGAGGCCTAGTGATGAAGAGGTTAATCTCATCCATGCCCTTTCCTTTCAATTATTCGGTAATAATGAATAATTATTAGGTATTCATTCAAGGTTTTCAGGGTCTTTCAGGGTTTTCAGGGTCTGATGCTGTTCATTAGTATAAAAAGGGAGAGATCACTGGGTGGGCTGGGTGCTGGGATGGGGTACCAAGAAGCCAGGTGGCTGTGCACTAGGAGGCTCTTGGCAGGGGGTGAACTTGGGAGACTAGAAGAGAGGATTGTGTACATTGCTGGCCGTGGAAGCTGTTCCTCACCCACTGGTACAAGTCCAACATTCTTTCTGCCAAAACATACTTGTAGTGCAGAAAACTTTCTCTGTGTTTTGAGAGAAAAGCAGAAACTTCAACAACATGTGTAGGAATATAATTAAATGTAATAATTCAATGTGCTCATTAGTGCATGCAGGTCTTTTATTTTTAGAAGACAATTACACAAATGAATAGACTGCACCAAAAAATTATCTCAAATGTGAAAAATGTGCCCTCACATTTTATACAGAAGACAAGTACATGGCTTTTCTCACAGTGGCTGTGCTTCTAAGACAAGTGAGGAAATTGTTCTGGAAAATGAGGTTGGGTGTTTGCTGAGGGGCAGGAGATGCAGAGCAAGAGAGAGGACAGAGTTTGAGTGAAATCCTGTTAGAAGAACCAGGGGCAGAAGTGGGTCGGTGTCAGGCCCTGATCGAGGAGAGACCTAACCCAGCAAATCAGAAGGTAGAGCAGCCGTACAGAGGAACCAAGAGATTGACACAAACAGAAATTACCCTGAGAACAGGCGACAAAAGCATACGTCTAAAATTGGAAGTGTACCAAATAAGCAGTGTATCAACAGCCTGTGCGTAAACACTGTCTGCCGGAGTCTGGTTTGGTGTTGTCATTGTCAAGGATGAATTATGCACCACGATGGTCGGTGGCAGCCCACAGAGGTCTCTGACTACTGCGGTGTCCAGGTACACCGCACCGTATGAGGACAGGTCCGCAAATGGTCTTTGCTTCCTTAGAGAAAACATTGTGATAGACACATTTGCAACACGTTAAATTACATCCCAACACCTCAGAACTTGCTTTGAACATTTTTAACTGACTGGAACTTAATCTAGTGGAGCAATATGACTTGGCAACGATTTTCTGTTGCTTTGGCCAGCATTAGGCCATTTTCAAAACCATAATGACTTCATTAGGATAATGAAAGGGTCTTAGTTGAACTTTTTTTATTCCCCATCCTAAATCGTTTTTGCTTCTGCGCTAGCAATTTACATTAGACAACCCCAGCAAAAAACATTACACGGATGAGACCAGCACAGTACTGTTCCATGTCCCATGGATGACACATGTTCATCAACCTGAGTAAAGCAAGCATTTACATTTGATTTATTTATGGTTTGAAATGTCACTAATTACAATGTCAGAATAAGGAATATTTAAAAAAAAATAATACATTTGCTTTCACAATCATTAAAAAATATATGACCCATTGTCTTGCAAGGGTGTAGATATCTACACCTCACTGAGGTTATGACTCAAATCATGTCATAATGGGAAAGAGATGTATAGCACAATGTGTACTAACTGCAAACAGACCCATCTCCTCGCATATCATCACCATGACAACAGTTATGTGGCAAAAAAAGATCTTTCATTTGGTTACAATGGTTCCACATCAACAAATGATGTTAGTCTTCATTTATTCTTAGCCCGAAGGATGCAAATGAGGTTGAGCATCCCCATCGTTGGTTTCATAGCTTCAGAACATTGCTTGAGCATCAGCACCCTTGTGTGTGATCTGAGAAGCGGGCAACTAATAAAGCAAGGACAAGGCTATCTCCTTTAATGTATATGCAGTGAGAGCGAGCGAGGACTCCGCCTCGGGTGCGATAGGCCTGACTAAGCAGAGGCAGCAAGACACAGACACATCGTTGACACAGCCTCCGCACAATCCAGCCTGGAGAAGTACACCCGTTTGAGATATGGACACAAATTTGCCATACAAAGAGACGCATATGTGGCAGTGCAAGAGGCGCCACATACTATCTTGACTAAAACCCCCAAACAAACCCAATTACCCATGTGTGAAAGCTCCAAAAGATAGATAGAAAAAAAAATGCTGAAAAAATATTGAAAAGATATATCCTGCTTCATCAACCTGGGGAAACGTATTTCTGAAAACATGGCCGTTAGGAACAGCCAGAGCTAGAACAGCTAACCAGAGCAGCAGTTCTATTACGTTAACAAACTCTGAATGAAAATTTATATAAGTTAATGTTTGTTTAGACTCAAATGTCTTTTACTCTATAAATAGAGCGCATGTAGACTGCGTCGTACTTGGCGCTCTATGTCCTGCCTATTATTTCCCCATTCATCGAACATCGAGTAGAAGATATTTTAAAAAAACCTTCACCACTCATCGATATGACTGCTTTTGTTGCTTGTTATAATCCAAACCAGATTTTTAGCAAAAGTCTTCAAAATATTACTTTTAAGACGCGTTTGACTGCAAAATACCTGATATTTTCAATGTCCTGCTTTGCCGAATGTGTGCATGTGCCGGAGTATTCACTCTTCTTCATCTTTTTCGAGTCTTTTAAGTTTTCTCTACATTGGGAGTATCGTAACAAAGCTCTTGTAAAGGTGATAAGGTAGATGTAATTGATAGAATTAGCTAAATATAACAGATGAAAATGTCCCTATGAATGATCAATAGACTGAAACAGATTTTTATTGTTTTAATTATTATTGATTGCATCGCAGCAAGAGGAATGTTGACAGAAGCATGTGCATGCGCACATTCAGCCAAGCGGGACATTTAAAATATCAAGTGTTTTGCAGTCAAACACGTCATTTGTCAATGATTATAGCAAGCAACGAACGCAGTCATATCGGTGAGTGGTGAACGTTTTTGAGATATCTTCCACTCGATGTTCGATGAATGGGGAAATAATAGACAAGACGTAGAGCGCTAAGTACGATGCAGTCTACGTGCGCTCTATTTATAGAGTAAAAGTGTCTTTAGAAAGGAGTGCTCCCTATTGGCTGCAGCATGTCAGGGCTCCTAATAATGCTTATCTACAGATAAGAGGAAAACAAGGGTAGAGAGGAAGAGGGGGATTCTCTTGGGTAGGACTTAAGTCTGTGGGTATGTACAAATTAGCTTTCTGCTTTATTGGCAAGATATAAAAAAGAGAAGAAAAAGAAGGATATAGCAGATGCAGAAGAACTCTCTATGCCAGAAGAATCTCTATGCCTATTGGAGTACTTTTTGCATTATAAGGCAGCCAACATTCCCAATACGTGTTATACGTTTTATTTTGCAGCATATAGTTTTGTCTTTTTTTCCTCAATTGATCAAGACATTAACATATGCAACACAATTCAACACAAGTCTGACTAAGCCGCCCATTGTGCTGGGCAGAGGGTGAGTGAGCAGCGCTATGGGCTTAGCATCCTACAGCTACAGAGGGGGAGGTAGATGACAGGCAGGAACATATTGTGCCACTGGAATAGACACACTTGGAGATAAGCGCAGTTACAGGAAATGAGTCACCACTCCTCCTCGCGTCGGTTCAGAACAACAACTCATTTCAGGTAAGGTCATTATAAGAAAAAAAAACAATACGCCACCAGAATTGAGAGTTTCACTAACTGCCTGATTGCATTTTGCTATCTGTGAGAGGTTGCTGATTGTGGTTTCGGACACCATGCCCAATGGTTATTCAGCCCCACAGCACACTTCGCAGAGAAGCATGGCCTTCTTTTACCTGGCTATTGTTTCATCCACCAGAAATGCATGGATTATATAAGATCCTGAGGTAGGCATAATTCATCAAGTTTTCCTAATCCAAGCAGAGATTGATCACCCATAATTCTTTGTCTTTTATGTTCCTGTCAACTTCTGATTTTGGCCTCAGCTGAAACTCACAGGTGGCATGTAGGCTTCAAAATCAAACCCATTAATAAATGAGTACCACTGTATCTTCCAATTACTGTGTGATGCAGACACAATGATTCAGCACTGGCCAGATTTGAATATCCATATAACAGGCAATTCATGTAGCACTTTGGAAGGACTGTCTGAATGTCAAATCTCGACTTGCCAAGTAAGTGTGTCCATGCTGTGATAGCCAAGCACCTTGACAAATATGAAGACACTTTGTGGCAAACACACTCAAATTCAAAGATGTGACACTGGAGAGACTTGTGTCTCCAGTGAAGCAATTATTTTATATCCTCCAGTTTTGGAGTCATAATGAGCCCCTGGGGAGACTGGCGCAATAGAGGTATGTGCTTTAAAAAAAATAAAAGTCAGGAAGGATTAAAAATTCAGTAGGTATGTTCTTTTTGGTATAATTACATTAGAATTTGGCAAAATCTGCAATTCAGCCATCCTTAAATTAAGTGTGCTGAGGAAAGGCAAATGCTCTGATCCCCTCTCCCTGTAATCAGGAAAATTTAAACTTAGCTTGTCCAGCAGTTTTGAACCAATCAGGTGGTTCAAAAGTGGAACAGGAACACATAGCCATATCCAAAGATTTTTCATAGAATGGCAAGAATATGGTAAAGTAAACTTTTCCAGTCCATCTTTGGCTATAATACAAGACTAAATCATTTTGATAAAACCCAAACAATGATGATATGAATTAGATGCCAGGGCAAAGACAAAAGTCAATATGGGAGTGGATTACCAAATATCACTGCAAGAAGTAGGATGTTATTGCTATGACTCAAAAGTAATGCCAAGCTGGCATTTATTCTCTCAGAAAAGGAAAGCTAGGTTTGCCTGCCGTTTATCCTGTTTATGAGTAGCAGAGAAGCATACACTATATGGTATGCTGGTCATTTCCACATAGCTAATTACTTGGTACAATTCTTGTGCAAATTGTGACTTGTGGTGTCCGATATTGTCCTTCAAAAAGGTCTATATATATTTCCCGATGTTTAAACATAATGTATATGGTTGTATAGTACTAAGTACCAGTGTTTGAACTTCTTTATTCTGTTATTTGGGTCTGTCCTATAGTTACTCACTATGCAGGTGTGGGGGAGGAGGAGGTGCTGGGAATGGATGCAGTGTGGAGCCTGTCCCTTCTGCATCATTCTACACTTCCCATATATAATATATCATGTTTTGTAATGCAGTAACTATCTTACATATGCCAATTATGTTGCTCACTTATTTTGCTCACTTATTTTTTCCTTCTCTTTTCTATTAAAAAGTTATTTTTGGAGTGCCATACTTTACAACCAGTGGTGTTTGACGATGATTCAGAAATAATGATCCAAATAAATGAAACATAAACTAAAAGCATAACAACTCTAACAAATCACAGTTTAAACATGTAAAATAACAAAGCGGAGCAAGGATGGGAAAAACTGCAGTTGCTGTATCGTACGGACACAGCTGGTGCAAAACTCATCGGCCAGGACAATGCTAATGAAACACAGCCAGGGGTGCATGGCAATCTGGAGGTGGCAAGCTGGAGGATTTACATTTACATCTGTAGGGTTGCATTCATGTACGCATGTGCTGGAAATGAGGCCACATCAATCAATTTAAAATAGAGATTTTGTGAAGTAATATTTGGCTTAGATATAGAATAAAACAAGCAATTGCTTTGTTTGCTGAAGTGGTTTAAGTGGATGAATATTCTGCTGTACAGCTGTAGGCCTACAGTTGCCGCAATGCTCACACTCAGCATTACTCATGCTCACTTATTTAACATCATCTCTTCTTCGACGGCCATTCTAACAAGCTGCAGAATGCTGCTTGTTTGAATGCTAGTTGAAATTGTACATCTCCATGTTGTGACTGTGCTGTGGTATGCTTGTTTCATCTGAAACATAAGTCACACACCGATGAAACAGGCTTGGTGAACATTTGCCATGACAAATAAGCCCAGCTGTATTTTTTGTCTTGCATCATTGACTTCAAACAAGACTGAAGCAGTTAAACTGATTCGATTTTGTATGTATGTGTGCCTTAGACATAAATTATGTGATTAACATTTAAAAATAAAGCTATATTGATTCATTTGTGAAGAGACAAATAACAGCTAAAAAGTAGCTTGTTTTGTAGTTCCACTACAAGCCTTAAATGGGAAAGGGAAAAAAAGCAAGACAAGCTAATCAGTGAGCGGGCCACAGCTTTAGTCACCCAAATCCAAAGTCAACATTTTGATTTTATTGCTCCAGACGTAAATATTCCAGTTTTCAGTACTCGGTACTCGGCACACAAGGTACAGTCCGCATAGCAATCTGACCAAAACAGATCCCCCTAGTGGGCTAGACACATCTGGCACTGTCTGGGCTGTGGTGGGGGTACCCAAAAAGTGCACAAAAGCGCAAAAAGGAAAAAACTTTTCTCAAGTTCTCCAAAACTACGACTTGTGGTAGGTAAGACCATTATGATTCAAAATGAAATGTCTGTCCGTGAAATGAGTTGGCTGTGAGGCAAGTCTCATTGAACGGAATCTAAATCAATGCAATGTCTACAACTAAGTACCATTTACCTGATCGGGTTGCACAGGCAGACATGTCCAAAACAGTTCTGTTAAAATGGATTTTTCCCATCATTTGGGGTCTAACTGATTAATGTGGACAACAGTTGTTGATATTGGTCCAGTATTGAGCAAGAACACAGCCGCGAAACGTCTGCATTGCATCTCTTTAGGGCAATAGCGCCCATCAATGTACATCCTCTAAAAGTGCTTGTTTTTGCCACTGACAGGCTCAGATTGTTTGACAACATTATGGAAATGATCCCTGCAGAGAAATAAAACATTTTTCTTTATCTTTCGCTTGATCCGGTCTGATTGTTATTGTGTCTAATCAAGTCTCACTCGAGGCGAAGAGTTGAGTTGTTGCAGGAAGAGAACGGTGTAAACGTGAGTGAGAACTGGAGAAAGGAGTGTTGGCAAGAGTTTGTTGTGTTGGACTAAAACACAACAAACTAAAGCGTAGCTTCTTGTTACCTCAAGGATTTTCAAAGTCATGGCTGAATATTTCGCTGATTTCGACAATTCAATTTTGCAGGATTTCAGCGCGATAGGCCTACTTGGTTAGACACAATAACAAACAGACCCCGGATCAAGCGAAAGGTAAAGAAAGAACATTTTATTTCTCTGTGGGGATAATTTCCATAATGTTGTCAAACACTTACCAATCAGCCTGTCAGTGGCAAAAACAAGCACTATTAGAGGACGTATATTGATGGGAGCAATTGTATGTGCAACATGCACATACAATCATGCCAAAACTTCCATGATAATTCAGTAAAATGATACTGACCCTCAGATATGGACTGAATGGAGAGTAATGCAAATCATGAAAAGGCTGTACAACCATGCCTCACAGGAATGCCATGGCAACAGACCGGACCAAGGTAGTCTACTCGCACACAGAAGAGAAACATGCCTATTATAAACCAATGTGTCAAATGATAATTTCATCAGCATACGATTTAAAGGTAATATTTTTTAGTTTTAGTGTATTAAAGATAGTATAAGTATGTAAAATATGTTCTATTTTGTTATGTTATTAAGCTTAAACAGAGTTTATGTTTTGGAAACATGGGTTTATTTAGGTCTATTACACAGACTTACATTACAGCAAAATATGTATATAAAAAGCCATTTGCATGAAAGCATGAAACTGCTGTCAGTTTCATGACTCCTGTACAAGTCTTGCAAATGCAACCATGTCAGATGCCATGTCAGATGAGAGGTTAGCAAACCATTGATCATAGTAACAACATATCTCAGGAAATAGCCTATTAACTGTATGTATTTATCATGACAACATAACCATTATTTATATTTAAGATCCCTCTAATTTACTAATAAAGAATGAATGAAGAATGTGTGCCCTCAGATAATAGGCAAGAACATGCTGCATGTAACAGTATCTCTCCAATATCAGCAACTCACACAATTGAAAACAGAGAAGAGAGTAGTAAACCATACCAGGAATTATCATTTGTCAACCGTATGTAGGCAGTGTTACCTGAGGTGAGACCTCATATCTATTCAGTGACCACAACGTATCATGTCATATTTCCAGTACACTGGCAATGCAAACTGTCACAGTATTTTTTTATATAAAGCCAGTGCTTAATTTGTGCCGGAGCACAGCTCCAGAACCTCTGATTTTGAGTCTCCTGCGCTCCAGGACCTCTAGTGCGCGCTCCGGCACCAGCTACATACAATATGATTTTGCCAATTTTATAACGTGTAAATAAATAAATAAATAAACCCTTTATATAAAACTTGTGGTTGTGTTGTATGAATGGTTGACGCAAATCCTGTATAAAATAGAGTATGCGTGTAAATAATTAATTAATCTAGCCGATGGTAGCTTATGGTGTATGACGTCATACAAAGTTAACTGCACTGCGGTCCCCAAATTACCGCTGTGGTCACTATGAGCTCCACCACCTCATGATTTATAAATTAAGTACTGTATAAAGTGCAGTAAATTCACCATCATCAAACCACTGCTTCACTAAATCCACTTCAGGAGCCATACTTGACTGAAAGTACTATGGGGCTAGCGTTGACAAAACAGCACAATTTATGCTGAACAGTATGCATATTTCCTCTATGCTGAACACAGTGTATGTTTGTGCTAATAACAGTATAACAGCAATGTAAAATAATGGGATGTACTTTAACACATAGTGAATTAATAATTAAGGCCTTTTTTGTTTGATATACTGGACCATGATTGTTACAGGACAAATTAAAGTGATATTTCACGATAAAGCGCATACGCATGCAGGCTAATGTAAAACAATAGAAGAAAGTAAAAGAAAGAAAGGCACACACCAATCTCCATGAAGCAAATTTCAAGTAATAACTGATCCAACTTCATGTTTTTTGGCTGGACTGCAGGGATTAGCCTTAAAAATTGACTCATCCATGACTGAGTGATGAAAGTTCGCCGAGTGATGAAGTTACACCATTGACCGTTACTCTTTAAAAATGATTCCGCACCAATAGTTTTCTATTACGTCAACTACGTCATCAGGGGCCATTTACGGTGCCTCCACTGTCTTCACGTCCTCAGCGTCCTCAGAAGGCGTTTACAACACTTCCACTCAGCTCATTCCAAACGTCATGCGCTATGAACAGAATATTTTGCTGCTCCTGCATAATATAATATAATATATATAATACTAATACAACCAAAGACCAAAGACAGAAAACAGCTCTCCATGTGCAGAGAGGCATGAGGGAGAGCTCCCTAAATAACAATCACTCTGACAAAACAGTGAGTTAGAAAAACGAGAGACATCCGCAGATAGAAACAGATGAAAGACCAGGGGGAGTTAACACATAATTAGAATAGTTATAATTAAAATTTAAATAAGATTTCTCTCAAATCAAACATCCCAAGATATGAGTAACCTTTTTTTTATTAATCATAGCTTAACCATGTCATGTGATGCTACTTCAGTACACTTAACAACAAATAAAACTGGGACCACTACAGAAAATTGCAGATGAACATTTAATATCCAGAAATTCACATTATAGACACTGACTGTCCCTGTAACAAATTGGCCACAATTTCACACATTGACCGTACACGGTCCAGCCATATACTAGGTTTTGACCTAGTATATGGTTTGATTTATGTTTCATTTTTACCTTTATTTTATTTTTTACCACAGTCTCTCATATTGGCTTATTATTTAATTTTGTCTTGGTATACATATACATCAACAATTTAGGCATCAGTTTTTCTTGTTTAACTCACACACACACACAATGTACATAACCAATGTACCATTGTGTTGACCTATTCAATTCTGCTTCTCTTAAAACTAAATGGTATACACTTAACCATTGTAACAAATAGTACGGCAAGTGCAGCAGGACATTTGAGATACAAACCCACGCCATAGCCAAGAAATGTAAATGGCTTCACCGCTGCAGACACAGTTATGACCATGCAACACACAGCAGCAATCAGGGCAATGGCAGTAAAATGAGTAAAACGCGGCCTGTGTGATTAGCGATGCATTGAAATAAAGTCCATGACACGGGAACGTTGCAGGCTTTGAAAGGCTACAGAGCCATTAGGTTCCCCAGGCAAAACGTAGCGGGAATTCATGTACGTTCTGAACATGAGGGGGACAGAAATCGATTAACCGAGGCATATTAATTTGTGCTCCCACGTTGTTTTACTATACTTAAATGGAAAATGCAATCAAAACCAAAAAGTTACAAAACACTAAAGACCTGTTGCTTATTTTCAAAAGAAAAGAAAACATCATATACCATTTGCTTGCTAGTCTTCATCCAGAAGGCAAGTTAAATGAGTTTAGGCTTCTTTGGTTTCTGAATCAACACTATTCTGTAATCTTTTTTTTTTTTTACACAAAACATGATTCCAAGCATAATTCTACATTTTCTTGCATTATCTCCCAAACACAATGATGTAGCAACAAACCACATGCCAAGAAGACGCCATTTTTAATCCACAGGAAGCAAAGTATGAGGATGCACAGTAAATAAGTTCCCTAGGCATACAGTAGTGGCAGCAGCAGGTTGCAACTCATCAACACACACAGGAATCACCAAGTATTAATCTCAGAGATTCAGAATGGCTGTCTTAAAATGTTGCCAACTTAAAATCTGCATGCCACAACAAGCTAGTCAGCCAGGCTTCATGCAGTCTCTATTCACCACCTTGGCACCTGCTGTCATTTAGATGATAAGATGAAACCCAGTTCACCTCTTAAGGACCGATGTTTAGCAAATAGTGGTGATGAATACTGATGATTTTGCATTTTGCAGACACACACAAACACACATGGGGCCCAGAGGGACGCATCATGGCCTGTCAATACAAAAGAATGGAGAATTACAGCCATACCATCAGATTAGGGTAATCAGTCTCTCTCATTAGTATGTTGTTATGTTGAATGAGGTGCTGTTTAGATAGCAATGTTTGGCCAATAAGACTTGACATGTTGCTCTTTCATGGTCCATTCAATGATTATACATTGCCAGGGACAGGTGAAATGTCTGGATTACAGTCATTATCTGCAAAGTCAGTTACATGGGATTCTACATTAGCTCAAATAAATGCTCAAAAATTGGTGAAATTAAATGATTTAATCTGGATTCATGTCATAATTACAGTGATTATGTGCTGATATTACATCTCTAAATGAGTATGTGCAGGTATTACATCTCTACATTGAAAAGGTTTCTAATAATACAAATATTATTAAAGAAAAATTAAAAATAAAACATGGCAATACACTGATGTAGGACATCCCCGATCCTGCTAAGGCTGATATCACTCAAAACAGCTTAGCCTGGGCCCAAACGCTGACATGGACCATAAAGCTCCCCGCTTTGAAAGCACCGCCATTTTGACAACTTCAAGTCAGGTCGGGCAAGAATATTGTCTCAGCAGTCTGCAGTGCTGTTTTTCATGTGATCTCATTTGAGGCATGAGAATATATCCTTTGTCCTGCAGACAAATCCATGTTAAAACCATTCAGGTGATGAATGGTCCAAGATGTTACCATTCAGGTGGTGAATGTTCCAAGATGTTAACCATTCAGGTGGTGAATGGTCCAAGATGTTAACCATTCAGGTGGTCCAAAATAAAAAATCGAAAAGCCATTCAAAAGGTGAGGTGAGAAATTGTTGAGTGTATGTTCTGTCAAAGAGGTAAATAACCCACTTATTAGAATAAAAAAGTGCACTGTGTTCCAGACTAATACAAATCGTTTTCCTAATTTTCAATGTCAAAGCTTATCACTCCCACACTTCTTTGTATTGTCAATCTCCATGTATACATACACATCCATTTATACACATTTGAATTATTGGAAATGACTTCAATTGCCATTTCAACAGTTTGGGAAAAAATGTGCTACTTTATACTACTTTAGGGGGTTAGGTGAACAATACAATAATGGCATATATGTACACATAAATTAGCATTGTTTTGTGAGTTACATATTTATTTCCATTTATTTAAAAAAAACTTAAACTAAAGCAGTCCGCGAGTAATATATATCAATCAATATTCCCAGTTAGCCGTGTGAAATAGTTACTAGATACAGGCCCAAACAATCTGTTGGTGGGGTATGGCACACTGTCATTTATCCAATTTCCTGATAAGCACATTTCTGCCCACTGTGGCCCTAATGCAGTATGGCGAGGTGAGTGCTTCACTTAGTCCATCAAAACCCCACCACAGGATAAATATTGGCTCCTATATTTACATAAATAACAATTAACATAATATGTTAATTGTTGTTTAGTACAAGGGTTGTTTTTTGATTCACTGATTTCTTGTAACAGCATTTTTAACGAGGGGCAGTTTTAATGAGGCTATAAAAACAGCAGTTTACAATCAGCATTTGAAACTAAATACATGTTCTTATTTCAAAATAACTTATTTCAAAGCAGATGTGACATTAATTGAAAATCATAACAATTATGCAACAAGGATAGCTGGGGATTATTTGGAAGATGTGTGTAATTTAGGCATGCATAAGGAGATGATTTAGATCTGAAGTAGCAGATTTAAAATATCTTGATCTGCTTGGCAGCAAGAGGGAATCACATGCATAAATGTATAATGTAATGATTTATGAAGAACCAAATTAATTGTAAAGTATTCCTGTTAATTCCTGGTAATGGCATTACACATATATTATTAACATTCATTTTAGTTTAGTATCATGAAACTAGTCCCAAGTCCCCCCTAATTCAACACATTCTAATTTGTTATGGATGTGAAATTCCACTTTTCACAGATATTCTTGATAAGGCATCTGTTCTGTTCTTCAGTTCAAGTTAATATTGTTTCAGCATGTAAATCAAGAGGAAGTTAGTTAAAGACTCAATTCAGACATCATAAAATACATCTACAAAGGTTGTGATTAGATGGAGTCAGCCAACACCATCATATAATAAATACCTTCACCATGCATGACTGCACCTCACTGATAGTAAACTGCAACATACACAACCACCATCTAGGTATTAAGTCAGAAAAGTCGAAAAAGCTATTTATCAGTGTCAGCAAATTGTTGAAATTCACAGCACTGCACTTTGTGCCACAACTGCAACTTGTGTATCAAAGCAAAAAATAAAAACCAAATACATTCAAATGTTTGACATTACTATATTAGGCCAGATACAGCAACACATCTTGTTGATATACTTCTGGAATGTGTTCATTAGTATCTGCCACTATTGCACAGTGTAGTTTTAACCAAAATTAGGGAGCTGGTAGTAGTGTAGTTATTTTAAATGACTTAGAGGCAGGCAAATCTGGCTGCAGATGTATTGACTGATTCATACTGCCCCTGTGACGAATACTGATATTTTATGATTCTGTAATTTTTATTTTATTTTCATGTAAATTGTTATATGTCTGCAACGCTGTTAATTGTGCTGCTGCCTGTCTTGGCCAGGATGCTCTTGTAAAATAGATTTTTAATCTCAATGAGAGTTTTCCTAGTTAAATAAAGGTTAAATAAAAATCAAATGAAATAAAACAAAGGACTTCCATATGTAGAGATAGCAGGAATCTGTAGAAGCCAGCTTATGTAATGGTTATTAAAATGCTGTAATTCTGAATGCACTGAATGGGAAAATATATGTTAGAAAAATCCACTAGATGTGCACTGAGTATAAAAAGATAAGTTAAAATTGCTGAGTTAAAATGCTGTAATTCATTGCAATGCTAGGTAAAAAATATGGTAATTTATGGAAGGTTACAAATGTGGTACACTCTGATCTGCAGACCAGGTTATCTATAATCCATTGCTCTGACCTTCCAGGTAAAAGAGGTTAAAAAGATATAGCTATGTGTTTAAAATGCAGTCTAATCCTAGTTTACATTCCGTTATATTTTGCAGTGTTTCCTTATTTTGCCATGTTTAGTTACCAGTCTGAAATCTATTGATCTGTTGTCGATTGCTAATGCCTCGTTCAGATCTGTAGGGGAACAACGTGTTGCCTGCATTACCTGCATGAAGTTGGCACCCCATATGTTAGACATACGATTTCAGAAATAGTTGGACATGTTTTTTGAACATATGCGGTGCCAACTTCACGCAGGCGCCCGCGTTTGGTCACAACATTGGACTTGACTACAGCAACATCGTGTCCGTGTTTATCTCTTTCTATCCCCCCCCTTACAGGTAAGAACGATGTTTGTAATATGTTTCACAGTATGTTTTCTATGCTATAAGGAACATGCATGGAGTAAAATAGTGTCTGCGGTAACTTTAGATTTAACGTTTGGCTAAATCTGAAAATGTTGCTCTGCTGTAGCATGCTTGCTAGCTGCATCAGGTAGGCAGCAGCGCAGTAGAAGCGTAATGGCCGCCATTTCGCGAGGAAGCATCTCATGACAAAGCATGTTTGCTCTGCATTCATTTGACATGATATGGTTACAATAGTGATGCTAAAGTGTTGCAGTTTACAAAATATACCAGTTAAATGTGTAAATGCAAAATTACTTTTATTTGTGTTTAAGTTAAAGTGAGATTGAACTGTTCTCAGGGTTAAATGCATAACAGTAGTATCTAGTATTGGAACAATGCACATATATTATACTGTTTATTTTAAAGGTGCAATAGGTCATTTTCTAAGTCATTTCAAGGTGCTGATTCAAGGTATTTTTCTAAGTCAGTTTAAAGCTACTATAAAGGTATTTATTTTCTGATGCTGTTTTAAGATGATGTAAAGATCTTTTGTTTATTCTGGTTAAAGGTCCAATGCAGATATTTTCTGATTTATATCCAATGTGTTTTTCTGTGTTGTCACAATTGACAATACTATATTTTTCTAATTATGTACTTTCTTAAAGGGACAATGCACTATTTTTGTAATTGTTTAAAAGGGATAATGCAATGCTTATTGCATTATCCCTTTTTATTGCTTGGCAACATCGTGTCCGTGTTTATTTCTTTCTATCCCCCTAAGAAGCTAGTACACATTAGAAGCCTTAGCACAGCCACACTAGCAGTAGCCTGCATGCAGGTGTGTTAGCCAATACAGTTAATACAGCTAATAAGAATTTAAACCGATTTGGATGTCGACCTTTGTTGGTTAGATATGACCTACATTAGATATACTGAAGTTGATTACTTCCTTTGGACATCACTGCACAATATACTGTGCAGTGACCATGTATGTATGTATGTAGACGGTTTTTATTTGACCACACATACAAGTAAGCTATACGTGTCAGTAAGTAACAAGCTAGTTTCCACATGTAACAAATCACAGTAAAATAAAAAAGTAACCAAACTGGGAATTAAATCAAACAAACAACACATTTTAGCTTCTTTTAACACAAGAAGCATTAAGCAGCAAGCATTACATTGTAGCCAGTGACTGCCGATAAATCTAAGCAGTGGCCATATGTGACAATCAGCTACAAAAGAAGGCCTTCATGAAAAAATAAAGCATGTGAAATCACAACCAAAAGAACACATGTTATCCTTTACAATTTTGTGGGCTATATTCTTTCTAGACTATTCTTTAACACATAAAACTCCATGGCTTAAACCAAACGGCTCACTTTTAGGCCTGGCAATGTAAACAGCAGGATAAGTGAAAGAGAAAAGATACTTACAGTGGTGAAGTTTGTTGGAAAGCAGGCCTCTCCACGGAAGGTGCATTGCAGGAGCATGTCACCGATGTCATGACCCGTGCGGTTGTAGAAATCTGTCATGTTGAACAGCTTAGGCTTGAAGTTCTGGAAGTTGGCCTTATCCTTGAGAGCAGCCAGCACCTCGGGCTCCGCCAAGTGCGGATTGGCGATCTGGTAATTACTGTTGAGGAGGGCCAGGAGCTCCCCGACGTGATAGAGGTCATTCTTGGTGATCTTGGAGAAGCGAAACTCATTGAGGTTACAGAAGGTCACCGCCGGGAACGTGAGGTTGGGTGCCGCCACCTCGTCCAGTTTGGTGACATGGGGATACTCAAAGTAGTACGACACCCGGTCCATGCACACCAACAACAGTAAGCACAGAGAGCCCAGGAAGGAGAGTGTCCAGAGGAACCGGCGAAACGTCATGTGCCCGTAGGCAAATATGTGGCTCATGCCATGGAGGGTGGATATGTTGGCAAAGGCTTGCAGGTTGGCGGGCTTGGAGCTCTCTATGCTCTCTTCAGAGTCCCCCTTCATGGTGTGGCAGTTAGTGGTGACTCCTAATAACAAATCACCAACAACAACAACTTCAGGTCAGACACTTTGCTTAGCAACAGCACAGCCGGTCTTGGTGTGGCACAGCCACTTCCTATCCGTCTCCCAAGAAGTGTCAATCGCTTAAACAACCAGATGTCTCAGAGCGGCTGTCAATCCCTGTAATCATTTTAATTTATCACAATTCACCTTCCAGAGGTTGTTGCTGTGGTCCCATGCTCTCCCCCCTCCTCCTCCTCCTTCTCCTTCTCTACCATTCAGGCTCCTCTTTTATTATCTCTAAAGCTCTCCTTCTCACTCCGCACTCAGCTGTCCTTTGTAGCAGAACCAAGCACAATGACAGCTCCAGAAACACCCACTCCTAGAAAAAGCCAATGCCTTCTGGGTCCTAAGTGGTGTGAAAAGGGACAAAGAAACACAACCAACAGGAGGGAAAAAAAGCGGAGACGTGGAGGGGAGAATCGGAAAGCGGGGAACTGCGATGAAAAGGGCTAGCGTCTGGAGAGAGGGGCTGAGCCACAGCAGTCAATGGGACCCTTCCTCCTCCAATCGGCAAAATGTGTCTACATCGCTGTTATAATAGGATGCAATGGATTTGTGAATGGAGGTAATAAAGAGAGAAATGGCTCACTGGTCCCTTGCTGCCACCTCCTTTTGCTCCCGTACACTCCGGCTCCTCTCTCGTCTTCCAGAATGAAAATGAAAAGGTGGCGGTAGTGGTGGTGGTAGGGGGGGGGTCAAAGACCTCCGACCAGCCGACCACTGTGCTTGATAATGGGGGGTTTCACAGCTTCAAACGCTTTCCTACCCACGATCAGCAATTAACACGCAGGACCACCTCTTGTTGCGTTAGGGCTACCTCCGGCATGCAGGAAACCAAGGCTGCTTGAAGACGTCCAGCCTGATTTCTCCTCTACACGTACAGAATCACACTCTGCCGTCTGGAGCTTTTCACCCTCCCTTGCAAGCTAGCCTCCTCTCTCTCATGCTCTCTCTCTTTCCGTCTGTCTGTCTCTGTCTCTCTCTCTCTCTCCCCCACCACTCCCCCTTTCCAGCATGCTCCTCGTACTCTTTAGTAGTCAGGATCCATCCCACTGCTGAACGGCTCGCCGTGTGGCTGGGCTCACAGTGGAAGTCACTCAATCTGAGCACACCGCCTTTCACTGAGTTAGTATTCTCCAATACCCTCCAACACCATGTTCAATCGATAATGTGTGCTATACTGGGAGAATATACGGATGCCACAGGTTGGGTGTGTAATGTATTGTAAATGATAACAAAAGAACAAATATATTGCATGATATTGTATGCTTTTCAAACCAAAGTAAAATAAAAAATAAAAATAAGTAAATCAAGTAAATTAAATACATTAAATTAAATACTAATGTGTGTCAAGTGTAAAAATGTATGGTTGAATCTGTTTGCATTGTATAATCATAATAATTAGACTAGCGAAATGTATGGGAATGAATACTGAATATTTCAGACAATATGAATGAATGTATGAATTCATCTCTGCCTATTCGCTGTAGACAAATGCCCAAAGCGTGTTGCTTCTCTGGCTACCATGGTTGTCAAACCTTAGTGTTTAATGCTTGACCAACAGAATGGTCATTGTTTTTATTGGGGTTAAAAGTTCACCACATGATACTGAGCAAACCCTTTAATTTCTCTTAGGAGGAAAGAGAGAATATCACTCATTGACTACCTCTGGGATATTGCATTATCATAACAATAGGTGAATTGCCAAGGACATGACCGCAACCCTGGAGGATTAAATCAATATTTTGCCCTGGTAACCAAACGCAGCGCATAGCAACCATTACCCACCATAACACTACAGCAGCACGCAATTGAGACAAAACTAAAAATACTGGTTCATCCATCAAGTTCTCAGAGAAAGCCATGTCAAACACATAATGTCGCTGTAGAAATCCACTTTGAAAAATGTTCCCAGGGGGAATGAGACCACAATGGCTGAAGTGATAGTCTGTTGTGATTTTATATCTGTGTATCACAATGTCTTTTGCCAATGAGGCATCTTGTGATGAGGCATAATTTTTTTGGAAATGTACATTTTGAATCTACAAAACACCACCAGCCCTTATTTACAGTCAAATGAAACAAAACTGAAGTGCCGATATCAATCACAATCCTCACACACTACAAACACACATTTATTGTAGGTTTTAGGAAGAATTTCATTACAACCTAGAGAATTATTTAATACCACTTTTTGTCCTATCAGTCAGTCTCGATAAATGTGCTCCTGTCATACAATGGTGATGGATGTTTCAAGGTTCTCACAAAGCAATAATGTGAGAACATGGCAAGGGTTGTATATAGCGTCATATCACTGTATTTGTATTGTTATGTATTCTACGTCTAACAATGTTATTCACGTCATTGAATGCATCACCGATTGCTTAAAATGGCAGTTTGGGATGGATTTGGCAGTAGTAGCGTAGCTGCTATGTTGTATAGAAGATAAACATGACTGGTGCGGGCACACATGCAGAAGCACACCGGTACTGCTGAACACCAAGCGGAATAGTGTTGCTAAAAAGACCAGTAAGCCAGGAAATGCACAGCACGTTGATAGACCTTGTGTTTGTGTGTCATTATAAAAGTACACAGCTGGCTACGGAGGACAGCTAAGCTGTTTGGAAGGGTTCTGTCATCTCCGAACCTGCTCTGTATGCCACTGTCCTATTCTGCATTAAGCAAAAAGCCAAAACCATACTTTACCAAATGAATAGCAACATAAAAGGGCCTGCCTATTTGATTTTCACTGAATGAAAAAAAGAGCAAGTATATGTTTTTATTGAATGTTTACATGTGTGCATACATGCACATGCACTTGATATTTACCATTAAAGGATAATGAATGTTGTCCTCCGTTCTGCATACATTTGCATCTGTAATAAAGCCTAAATATTCACAATTCAGGATGTAGCTAGGTTCATATTCACAGTGCATTTGCTTGCATGCCCTGGATATTGCGTTTGCAAATATATTAGCCTTCTAATAACTGGTAGTACACAAGCCTGCATGTCTGTGGTTGCAAATGGAGGTTGAAAGTGCTAGGCTCCTCAACAGTAATTGGCTTTCAAGTGGAATGTGCAGCATAATTCAGTGAATATTAATAAGCGAGGGTGGGGGGGAGATATTTGAGACACTGACTCCACACATTCTTTCTACATTATTTCTCTTTATTGTCTTTATCTGTCTGTCTTTATTGTATTTTGAATGTGACTTTAACTAGTGGCCCTGAATACATATTCAGGCAGACACGTTCAGTGGATGCATACAATCAGTTATTACAGAGAATAATCTGGAAAATGGATGCTTTTGAACCTGGACTGTTTGGAAATAGTGAGGCTAGTATGTACATATAAGTACATTAAGGCCATTTTCAACACTAGCTGGTATGCATCAACACTAGCTGGTATGCGTTTCCCTACTAAACGCAGCTCAATTTGTGGATAAATCCAGGAAATTCTAGAAGGAAACCCTGGCCAGAACGTTTCCTTCTGGCTATAAGTCATTCCTTAATTGTTCCATCTCGACAAGTGGGCTGATTGATGTGAACTGTTAAATGAAACAAGTCTCTTTTACATATTCATAATTGTGATTAAAACTGCCGGAAGAGCTCACTGTATCTAACGTTTTATGAATCACCTGCCTCATACAATGTCTACAGTTTACGTTTCATTTGATTTTATTATTTCCAATTCCACATCATCCTGTAAAAATAAAAATCCATGTTAATGTTTTTTAATCTTGTTAAGTGTTAACCTTAAGAATATTATGTTCCATATTTACAATGATTATATTCCAAATGTGATCCTTTACCTTTGGAGGTAATGTGATTATGTTATGAATTCCTTCCTTTATATGCCATTGGGGCGGCATGGGCCATCATTCCCGGCTTATATGTAAATATAATAGGCGACCAAGAAATGACGCATATGGGAGCAATGCAGTCTTTTCCATCTTAAATAGGAAAACATTTGAACATTTAACAAGAGCAACTTGGAAATGGGATTCAGACTTGGGCTGGGAAAAAAGCGTGACAGGGAAGTCTATTTTCTTTTAAAACTATACTATATTTGATGTTGTCAAAATAGACAAATCTGGATTTCCATTTTAAGAGCACACAGTCATCAAAATGTAGGCTATACAATGCTATGAAATAGTGCATTGTACCCAAAACTAGTTCGATAGGCAAGACTGAATCAGACAGATGTTTCAATGAACCCCCTTCGTCAAGGCACAAATCATTTTCATCACATTAATTTGAATGAATGTGAGAAATGTGTTGAGAGTGCATGGAGAACCATCAGGTATAAATCTTACCTACAGGCTGATGACACCTTGCCCTGTTCCATGTTCTGTGAATGTAAATATGCATTATTATTGCCCTTAAACAAGAGAATGGGATTACGAGGATCTGTGATTAAGAGCAAATATGTACTACCCCTCTAAAGTTATTACAAAGCTTTGTCTTGTTAATGGAATTGATGAAACTCTATCCTTATATAGTGGCATAAAATGTGTGCATACACTTACCTTATTATGAGTTCCTTGCACAAGCGTGCAAACTGAGGGGAAATAATCTGCTGGGGAGTAAGGAAGCAGAGTTAACAGATGTTTGCTATACAGTACAGTGCATGCAGGTAATCAAATGCTGCAGTGGACCCTGCATGTGTCTTGTGGAGTGAATTTTTCAGCTGCTCAGGTCAGGATGGAGGTCCAGGATGCTCTCATACCTGCTTGACTAGCACAAAGCATGTAGATGGTACAGTAATGTGTCTTTAGACACTTTAGATAGAATCAAAAGTGTCCCAAAACTGAAACTTGTGAATTGTTTTTAGTTATTAAATCAATATTGTTATTATTAATAATAGCATAATTCACAAAAAATGCTATTTGGATAAATTGGATTGTTTAACTCCAAATGACACATTTTTTCAGACAATGAATGAGGAGAGATGTGAACAATATGGATAGGATAAAAGTCTTGTAATGACCAAGATATGTCCAGTTCTGCAATGACAGATTGGTGCTCATCTATTAAACAGATAAGTTCCCATTATCTGGCAGCACAGACATTCACGCTCTTTAGTAGTGTAGCAACAGCATTGGATATTGTTTTGTATGCTGGATAATACATGTGCATTACAAATGCTATGGGGTTGTGGGGCAGCATTTGTACAATTTTGGGTTGAGACACAACATACCCGTTTCTGGGGAATACAGTATGAGGCTATGATGTGTTTCCCCTACAGTGGCGCAGTGCTGCTGCTGGATTACTAGCGCCAATGAAATCAGCCATGCAAAACCAATATTATATATATATATATATATATATATATATATGTATTTATTTTTTAGA